>CAJHNH020006068.1:446293-501293 GCA_905116865.2 Candidula unifasciata
ACATGAGATTATCCCAATGAAACAAACACAGGTCTATTTGCCATTATTATTATTATTATTATTATTATTATTATTATTATTATTATTATTATTATTATGTTGTTGTTGTTGTTATCAAGGACAAAAAGCCTTCCGTTTATTGGACATACAGGGCCAGTTTAACATTTTATAGACCAATCAGCACTTGATGGGTTCTCTGGTCAGAAACATGCCGGCGATCTTTACTTCCCAGGACTGCATGTAATATCCTTTCAAGGCTGGGTCGACCAAATCAAGTCTCTCTGCTGCCTTTAATAACCTGATCGGTCAGTCTATCTGCCATCTGTGCAGGTCATCCTTGTGTTGGTCGGTGTATGTGGCCTAGGCTTTGCGAACGCGCTTCGTAATGACGGAGTCCCGGGTTCGATCCCAGCTTTGGGCCTTGCGACTTGCGTTGGTTTCCACAGTGGTATCGAGAAGCTGACCGTCCAGAAAGCAATGACAAACTACTGGATGTAAATTTGCCTAGAAAAACCACAACAGCCAAAATATGCTGGGGTTGGTTCTGCAATGTCATGTAAAGGATACGCAACTCACTAACTAACCATCTCCTGTGTGGTAGTGAAACAATCAACCAATGCAATCATCAAGAAATCAGTACACTGCATAACCTCATCTCCCAGGTGACAACGACAACGACAAGCGGCTGGTGACAGGAGAGACAGAAACGCGTTATCACATAAAATTAGTCCAGGTCCCAAATGCTTCCGGCGAGGCAGCTAAAGTAGGTCAGCATCGCTCTTCTCCTCCTCCTTCGTCTCCCACTTCTTCATCTCCACCTCTTTTGCCTCCTCTTATTTCGTATGTTGTTCTTTTCCCAACTCCTTTATGTCCTCCTCCTTCTCCTCACCCGCCTCCTGCGTATTCTCCTCCTTCTCCTTTTCCTCAACAATCGTTTCCTTCTTTTCGTTCTCGTTGTTGTACTGTTCCTCACACCATCCTCCCCATCCTCCTCATTCTCCACCGCCTACTTAGTTTTCTTCTTCTTCTTCTTCTTCTTCTTCTTCTTCTTCTTCTTCGTTCTTCGTTCTTCGTTCTTCGTTCTTCGTTCTTCGTTCTTCGTTTCGTTCTTCTTCTTCGTTCTTCTTCTTCGTTCTTCTTCTTCGTTCTTCTTCTTCGTTCTTCTTCTTCGTTCTTCTTCTTCGTTCTTCTTCTTCGTTCTTCTTCTTCGTTCTTCTTCTTCGTTCTTCTTCTTCGTTCTTCTTCTTCTTTCTTCTTCTTCTTCTTCTTCTTCTTCTTCTTCTTCTTCTTCTTCTTCTTCTTCTTCTTCTTCTTCTTCTTCTTCTTCTTCTTTTTCGTTCTTTTTCTTCGTTCTTCTTCTTCGTTCTTCTTCTTCGTTCTTCTTCTTCGTTCTTCTTTTTCTTCTTCTTCTTCTTCTTCTTCTTCTTCTTCTTTTCCTTCTTCTTCTTATTATTATCATTATTATTATTCCTATTTAACCTTCTTTTCTCTCTTCCTCTGTGTGTGTGTGTAAGTGTATGTCTCTGTGTGTGGGCGTGTGTCTGAGTGTGTATGTGTGTGTATGGTGTTAGCGTGTGTGTCAGTCTGTGTCTGTGTGTTTTTGTAAGTGTATCTGTATGTGTGTGTATTTGTCTTTGTGTGTGGCAGTGTGTATGTATGTCTGTGTGTATATATTTATGAGTCTGTAAGTGTTTCTGTGCGTCTATATGCCTGCGAGTGTCTGTGGCTGTGTGTTTCTCTGTATGTGTGGCTTCGTGTGTATTTGTGTGTGCTTGTCTTTCTGATAATGTGTGCGTGTCTGTAAGTGTGTGTGTGTGTGCGTCTGCTTGTGTGTGTGTGACTGTGTGAGTAATTGTGCGTCTGTGGGTGTGTAAGTATGTGTGTGTATGTCTCTGTGTGTGTCTATGTGTGTCAGTGTGTGTGTGTGTGTGTGAACCATTATGTGTCAGTAAGTGTGGCTGAGTGTATCTGTGTCTGTCTGTGGCTGTGCGTGTTTGTGTGTGTGGCTTTGTGCGTATCTGTGTGTCTCTATGGGTGTGTCATTTATATAATGTCTGTGTGCGTATGTCTCTGTTTGTGTCGGTTTCAGTGTCTGCTTGCATATCTGTATGCGTATGTGAGTCTGCTTGCATATCTGTATGCGTATGTGAGTCTGCTTGCATATCTGTGTGCGTATGTGTGTCTGCGTGCATGACTGTGTGCGTGTTTGTGTGTAAATGCGTATGTGTGTGTTTCCCTGCCTACATGTCTGTATGCGTATGTGTGTGTTTCCCTGCCTACATGTCTGTATGCGTATGTGTGTGTTTTCCTGTCTACGTGTCTGTATGCGTATGTGTGTGTTTCCCTGCCTACGTGTCTGTATGCGTATGTGTGTGTTTCCCTGCCTACGTGTCTGTATGTGTTTGTGTGTGTGACTATGGCTGCGTGTGTGTGCGCGCGCGTTTGTAGGTTATGAACGTATGCACGTATGCACGCATACACCCATGCACGCATGCACCCATCCATCCATACATACTAACTAACTAATTAACCATCGTATATACGTGCATGTCTGTCTGAACGCCTGCCCGTCTGAACGCCTGCCCGCCTGTCTTCTGTCTGTCTGTCTGTATGCATGTATGCATGCTTTTATGCATGTATGCATGCTTTTATGCATGTATGCATGCTTTTATGCATGTATGCATGTATGCATGTTTGCATGTATGTATGTATGCGTGCGTGTGTGCGCGCGCCTGTCTACCTGTCTACCTGTCTACCTGTCTGCCTGTCTGCCTGTCTGCCTGTCTGCCTGTCTGCCTGTCTGTCTGTCTGTCTGTCTGTCTGTCTGTCTGTCTGTCTGTCTGTCTGTCTGTCTGTCTGTCTGTCTGTCTGTCTGCCTGCCTGCCTGCCTGTCTGTCTGTCTGTCTGTCTGTCTGTCTGTCTGTCTGTATGTATGTATGTTCTTATGTATATATGTATGTATGTATGCATGTATATGTGTTTGTGTGTGCATGCATGGGTGTGTGTATATATATATATATATATATATATATATATATATATATATATATATATATATATATATATATATATATATATATATATATATATATATATGTATATATATGTATGTAGGTAGGTAGGTACGTATGTAGGTATGTATATACGGTGTAAGCATCTATGTATTGTTGTATGTATGTATATATGTCTGTATGTTTATGTATGTATGTGTGTATATATGTGTGTGTATATATGTCTTTATGTGGATGTATGTATGTATGCATGTATATATGCGAGTGTATAATTATATGAGCAGTAAAGGACACAAAAGCCAAGGGAAAAGGCTGAAAGATGTATGTATATATAGATGTATGCATGCTTGTATGTACGTATGCATGCATGCATGTATGTACGTATGCATGTATGCATGTATGTACGCATGTATGTACGCATGTATGTACGCATGTATGTACGCATGTATGTACGCATGTATGTACGCATGTATGTACGCATGTATGTACGCATGTATGTACGCATGTATGTACGCATGTATGTACGCATGTATGTACGCATGTATGTACGCATGTATGTACGCATGTATGTACGCATGTACGCATGTATGTACGCATGTATGTACGCATGCATGTACGTATGTATGTATGTATGTATGTATGCATGTACGTATGCATGTATGTATGTATGTATGTACGTATGCATGTACGTATGTATGTATGTATGTATGTATGTATGTATGTATGTATGTATGTATGTATGTATGTATGTATGTATGTATGTATGCATATATATATACTAGCTGTACCCGGCGACGCGTTGCTGTGGCATAGTTTGGCTAAATGGAAATGAAAGAAAATAGAAATCGCACGTGTCTAATACAATCATTGTCTGCTCAGATATAGAGATAGTCTTTGATCCCCGCCCCCCCCCCCCCCCCTTCACCACCACAACTAAATCCACATACTACTCTCTCCCTCATCAAAGGTTTTTGGAAAAGAAAGACAATGGAAATCGCTCGTGTCTGATATAGTTAGTGTCGCAATCATTTTCTGCACAGATATAGATATAGTCTGGTTTTCCAACTTTAGAACACGCACCTTATAATTGTGTCTTTATATTAATGGTCGTTTAAATGGTGTTATTAGCACAGTAACAAAAATGGTCATTTGGTTATCACATGCTAAAGCTGTTTGTATTTTTATAGGAGACGGAAGTAAAGCTACAACTGTACTTGTAAATAACAAAGTAAGTCGTGAAAAATAGAAAAGCGGAGGTAGCATTAGTAAAATATAAACAAATTAGGTAATGAGAACTTGAAAATCACGTGTAAAGCTCTTTAAGTTCTCTTAAATTTAAGTCATTACCCCCTCCCCTCCCCTCTTCCACTGACTACTGCTCTCTCCCTCTTCGAAGGATTTGAAAATCATTACCTGGCGATATTTTTGTTGTTGCTGTAACTGACATTGACATCCCTGTCCATCCGGACTAAAATGGGGAGCAGGAATTGTAATAGGTAGTGAATGGGGCTAGTGTAATATTTACCACATCATCCTTCAAGTACCAGTACAACTACTACCACGACCACCACCACAGTAGCTAAAATAATGTCACTGCTATCTGTGTTACCATCAGAGTAGACAGAGAGTCGTGAGCCAGAAGATTTGGTTCCGCATGGCTAGTGCTGTCGCCACAGACTGGTCAGGTTAGGATGTATAATTTCGCTTCCCGACAGAAGAACGCCATAACCATACCGGCGGTCTTCACATGAGAGCACTACGGTGTAACAGCCCAACCACAACTATTACTGCTGCTGCTACTTTTAGTAGGTAAAGCAGTTACCGTGACTTGAAGCTCTTTCAGTTAACAGTTCCCCCCCCCCCCTTCCACCCCCCCCCCCCCCTTTTCCAAAAAAAAAATTCACCGACAACTCTTTCCTCATTGAAGTAGTTGGAAGAAAAAAAAAAAAAACTTGAAAAGCAAATGAAAACAGGAAAAAAAAAAACATAATTAGGAAATGAACGCTTTGGTAAATAGCACAGCTTAAAATTCCAACGCAGATGAAATAACTAAATCTAAATGAAAATAAATGGAAAGCTATGAAATTTCAGTGTAACCATGCAATCGGAAAGTTAAAAAATGCAATTATAAGTATGCGAAATGAACGCTTTGGTAAATAGCACAGCTTAAAATTCCAACGCAGATGAAATAACTAAATCTAAATGAAAATAAATGGAAAGCTATGAAATTTCAGTGTAACCATGCAATCGGAAAGTTAAAAAATGCAATTATAAGTATGCGAAATGGTCAAATTTAATTATCAAATAGTTTACCCATTTACTTGTCTTTTTTTTTTTTTTTTTTTTAGTATTAAGGGCAACATGGCTAGTGCTGTCACCACGACAGAGCAGATAAGGATATTATTTTAGTCCGGGGTAAAAAAAAATTTTACTACTGCGGATTCGAACCCTGGTCTCCCGCACAGGAACCCAGTGTTGTAACCATTCGACCAAGCAGCTACTTCATAGGAGCAGCGAAAAGAGAACTAAACTATTGAGATGTGTGACCCTACTACTACTGTGTCTGATTATAACACAACTCAAAACCGCAGGCAATTGTTTTCTCATTGACAGATACTCCAGATATATTAATGAAACGGCACAACAATAGAAATCGCACGTGTCTAACACGGTTAATGAAGTTAATGTCGCAGTCAATGTCTGCGCCGACGTCGAGATAGTCCTTGATGACCCCCATCCCCCCTTCCCATCGAAGGTTGTTTGAAAAAAAAAAAAACAGAAAATAGAAATCGTGTTTAATATGGTTATTGTGGCAATCACTGCCTACACAAATATAGAGATAGTCTTGTTTGTTGCACCACGACCTACTCTGTGTTATTAGAGAAGGCGTTGGCTGCACGTAACTCGCCGGCGAATAGCGGAAGACTTGCGTTCTGACTACGGCGCATGCGCAGTTACTAACGTGGCTATAATTAGATGTCACTAACAATTTAAATATTAGTTTCGAAAATTTTTGCATAAATTGTGGTCACCTATCTCTCACAGTGACAGGTTGAATTTCAAACCATGATGGTTTAAAGTCCGGTATCAAAACAAACATATCCTGAAAATTTCAGCTAAATCGGTTCAGTAGTTTCCGAGTCTATAGGGGGCAAACAAACACACAAACATTGATTTATATATATATATATATATATATATATATATATATATATATATATATATATATATATATATATATACTAAAAACTTAGAAAGGGACCGTGGCAAACTGCATGAATATCAACTAGTCTGTAATCGCTTTCGTATTTATCTATCAGTCCATCTGTATTTTGTCAAGGTTATCATTATGCTGTAGTGGAACAACCAGCTATCATCGAGGACAGTAGTGCATAACCGCAAATCCCAACAGACAGCAAGGACAGGCGGCAGCCGACACGAGACAGCTCTCACTTGTTATCTCATAACATTAGTACACGTCCAAACTGCTTCAGGCGACAGAACTAAGATAAGCCATATCTCTCTCTCTCTCTCTCTCTCTCTATCTCTCTCTCTCTCTCTCTCTCTCTCTCTCTCTATCTCTCTATCTCTCTCTATCTCTCTATCTCTCTCTCTCTCTCTATCTCTCTCTCTCTCTCTCTCTCTCTCTCTCTCTCTCTCTCTCTCTCTCTCTCTCTCTCTCTCTCTCTCTCTCTCTCTCTCTCTCTCTCTCTCTCTCTCTCTCTCTCTCTCTCTCTCTCTCTCTCTCTCTCTCTCTCTCTCTCTACTAGTACCCTTTTATCCACTATCCCACTGGTCTCTTAGCTGTCATGTGTTCTCAAATTTCTCACTCAGAATGTGTATGTTGTTGGTTTCTTTTATTTCTGCATCATATAACAAATGTGTTACCTCGATACTTCTTCTTTTCGCGTTCACCAGCTGTAAACTCTAGCGGAAAGTTTTGGTTGTTCATCCACTTCTAGACTACAGTCATGTTTCTCAACCTAAGTGTTGCGTGTGCATCCGTTTTTCAGATCTGACTCATTTGTATGCAGACTTCTGGTTCCTTGCATCTCTGGCAGATGCACTCCGACTTCGAAGGAAGCTCCCAATTAGTCGACTCTTACGACATGCTTTTGTGTAGGCAGTGGGTCTATTATAGAGCCCCACAACCAACACAGGGAGTCCTCAATATCACTTTTTTTTATTGATAAATAAATTGCCAGGCGAGGCAGGAAGAATTACTGTTTAAGGCATTTGCTTACTGAGCTGTTAGTTCAGCGTTCAATCTCCACTAAAGCAGTTGTTCAGAACTTTCTCAATGCCGCGACCCTTTAATAAAGTTCCTCGCGTTGTGGTGATCCCCAACCGTATCATTAGTTTCGTTGCTACTTCATAACTTCAGTGAAAATGTGTTTTCCATGGTCTTAGTGAAAGGTCTGTACGACCAATAAAAGGGTCGCCTCCCACAGGTTGAGAACCACTGGGCTAGATAAAGATCCATTTTCTCTGAGGGGCTGACCAAATCATCGTCATCAATATCATCATCATATTTAGGTGTCTATAAGATTGAGAATACGTCCACCTCTTTTGATATCATTCTCGATCTTTTTTTGTTATTTTTGAAACGACGGAGGATTGTCTGTCTTAATTGCATCAGCTTATGTCCGTGTTAATAAACGCCTAATTAGTGTGGATTAGATAAAAAACATGGAAGACGCAATTCCTTTCTTTCACTGGTGCATATTATTGTATTTTCATTAGATTGGTCTAGTGAAAAAAAATGTTTTAGATAAGTCTGGCAGTTTAGTTTAGCTTATTTAGTTTACTTTAGTGGACCGATCAACATCATAGCACATAACTGTAACCAATAAGTGAGGGTTGCTTATGTATATTGCCTTGTTAATTACAGGATGTTAGAAAATCCAACGAGAAATTCGAAGCAATAGTCAAGCTTTCCAGTCAACCGTCAACCGGCGAGACCAACCAGTATCGCAACGCCACCTTCTCGTATCTCATGTCGATTCTGAAGTGGACGCCAGTGAGTCTCTGGAAGGACTGGCCGATCTTTCCACTGGTTGGTGGGGAGATTTTGTAATCTACTGTGTTGCTTGAGGAACCGAGGGGCTGCAGGAATCTACACTTCCATGCCACGGAGGAGTCTGGATTCTACTCAGCCAAGTCCTGTAATATCGAGGGAGTATCTTGACAGCCGGAACCAGAATATGTCTAGTAATCTCTAGGGCTGTACCAAATATTCGCTACGTATTCGCTTCGGGGCCGAATAGTGGACCTATTGACTATTCAGTATTCGGCCGAATAGTTCCGGTCGGGCCGAATACGAATAGTAGTAACCTTGCTCCAACATGCTGAGAGAAGAAATACAATCTAGAAATAAAAGTATACTATGCCCCTTAACACCTGCTTAAGTCCAAGTGTCTGTCTCGCAACACCAAGATCAAAATATATAAAACTTTGATAAGATCAGTCGTTTTATATGGCTCTGAAACTTGAAGCAGAAATGAAAAAGATGAGGCCTTATTACAGGTTTTCAAAAACAGTCTGCAGCAGTAAACCTCAAGGGCTCGGAATGCTAAAGAAGAAGATGACTATTCTGTGCTACTTTATGTGAAGTAAAAGTTCAGTGTGCATTTGACATTATAAATGTGTGTTGTTGTTGTTTGTTTTTAAAAAATATATTTCATACACTATTTACTATTCGTATTCGGCCGAATAGTTGGTCCAGTTATTCGTATTCGGCCGAATAGTGAAAATCACTATTTGGTACAGCCCTAGTAATCTCACTGTGCCCTCTGTGCAATGATGAGTACGGATATGTTTTTGGCATCAGAAGGAGACCCGTCTTCTAGTTCTTATTCTTCGGTCTATCTTATCTCATGACGTATATCTATTAAGTTATAATCTTTGTTCGAAACGTTTCTTGTTCTTAGATAAAAGTCTTGATCGATTACTTATTGTGGTCGAAGTTGTAACAATATCTAGTCAGATCGACTGTTGTGTATTCGTTCGACTGTGTTAACGTTGTTTTCAAGTCTGGAGGCAAACAAAGTGATGAGGAAGTCAGGCCGAGTGGTACCCAAGGATTCATATGAATTCTGTGAAGCCAGAACTCGAGTCGGCCCATCCCTGAGATAGGCTGAATGTATGTTTGGACCGAGGACTTAGTTCCTAGACCAACTAGAGCCGACATTCAGAACAACCCTGTCTCAGAGTACCTGAAGATTTTAGGTAAATAATCCTTAAAAAAAAGTACCTGACAAAACTACCATACGACAGCCAAAAAGAGAAAGAAGAAGAAAGCAAGATGAGGAAAATTTCACTCCCCTAAAACTGGAGAGGGGAGTTCAAGTTTAAATGCATGTTTAAATGCATAATAATAATAATAATAATAATAATAATAATAATAATAATAATAATAATAAACTTCCATAAAACGTTCCCTGGAAAAATAATCACCTAGACATCTAAAAAAGAAAAGTCTAGAAATATTGAGGCAAACAAAATTAGCCAAATAGCAGTCTCAAAACAGCAAATAAAGCCTAAATGCCAAAGGGCACTTCACTCCTTCTATCTCGCACACAATGCCTAAATAATATTATTCCATCAGTTGTTTCCCTTTACAAATGTAAATTTCTACATAGTATCAATTCCGTTTAAGGGACAGATATCGATTTAACCAGAGCGCAGCAACCTCGATTGGCAGGCACCTTGAGCCCTTCCCCCCTTCCCCCCTTTTCCACAGATGGTGCTACAGAGCTCGTGCTTTGTGCTAGACTCGCCAGAAATTGCTAGCAGTTCTTAGCTCACTCACTTTCTGTCTCGCTCTCACTCGCTTTTCCTAAGTCTCTTTTGTTTGCGCTCAACCGCTTTCTCTGCATCTCTCTCACTTTCCCTCCGCGATTAATTCATAATTCTCTCCCCCCCCCCCCGTTTCTCCCGTCAATTTACCCATCTCTCTCTATCTGCCTCTCACCTCTGTATACCTTCTTTCTCTCTCGCTCACTATATCTCTTTTACTATCCTCTCTCTCTCTCTTTCCTCTCTCCCTCCCTGCTGTCACTCTCATGTCTCCGCTCTTTCTTTCGCTTTCCCTCTTCTCTTTCTCCTTTTCGTCCCGTCTTTAGTGCTCTCTCGGTCTCTCTGCCCCCCCCCTCCTCACTTCCCTCCCACACCCTCCCGTTTGCTCTTTTGTTTTTCTGTTTCTCTATTTCTTTATACGTATCTAATCATCCACACCCATCTCCTCCCCATTTCTGTTTCCTCTCTCTCTCTCTCTCTCTCTCTCTCTCTCTCTCTCTCTCTCTCTCTCTCTCTCTCTCTCTCTCTCTCTTCCTTTCTCCACTAGCTTCTCTTCTTTCCCTTCTCTCCATCTCTCTCTACGCCCATCCACTCCCCCCGCCCTAAATTAACAAATAGTGAATGAAATAGGGGCAGTTAGAGTAAAGGTATAGGTGAAGTCGGGAGATGTGAACCAGCGTCACTGTACACGGTTATAAACCATAGGTGCTCTGCCACCAGTACGGACAGCTGATAAGAAGTGTCCGCCTGTGTAGCCGTTCGCACGTAACTCTGTAGCTACCGCGACGTTCCTCCAATTACCCCAGAGTATCACTCTGGTACCCATTTCCTAGAGGCTGGGTGAACTCCGGCAGCCGCTCGGTTTCGAACACCGACCGTGGCTGCAGCGAGTCGCAGCTGGATTTGAAAGCGGGCTTCTTATCGACTGCGCTAACGCGGCCCCCGTTAGCAATTAGAGTGCAGCAGACAGGTAAACGTAGGTCAGAGTTAAAGTTTTCCTACGGGCTAGCAAAAGGTCACTAGTGACAATAGCCACAGAGGCATACACCAATACTGTCCACTAAGGTTAGTTGCAGAACCAACCCCAACATTTCCTGGCCGTTGTGTGGTTTTTCTAGGCAAATTTACGTCCAGTACTTTGCCATTGCTCACTGGACGGTCGGCTTTCTTGATACCACTGTCGAAACCAACACAAGGCGCATAGGATCGAACCCGGCATCCCGACATTACGAAGCGTTTGCATCGACTTAGCCACAGAGCCGACACTGTCCTCTCAGACTGTAGTATAATCCTAATGTCACTTCTCTGCGTGCTCTTCGTCTGCTTTTTCTGCAGGGGTTAGCACGTCATGTTGCGATTTACAGCTTGGGTGCGATAACTGCGCTTTCGACTCAACATACCAGATAAACGGAATGTCTCAAGCGGTGAGGGATAAGTGGCAGAAGTGAGAAAGAGAGAGAACTACTTACTGGTATACAGCAAGGCTGACACCGGAGACACTGTGGAACACGATCAGCGGCAAAGACCTTGTGAAAAAGAAAAGGAAAGCGGCAGAGACAGTGACAGAAAGGCAGAGTGGCAAAAACAGTGAGACAAAAAGACAGTGGTAGAGACAGTGGTAGGGACAGTGAGAGAAAGAGCGACAGAGAGAGTGGCAGAAAGACAGCGGCAGAAACAGTGAGACAAGGAGACAGTGGTAGAGACAGTGAGAGAAATAGTGACAGAGTGACAGAAAGACAGCGTTAGAGACAGTGAGAGAAAGAGCGACAGAGAGAGTGACAGAAACAGTGAGAGAAACAGTGGTAGAGACAGTGAGAGAAACAGTGGTAGAGACAGTGAGAGAAACAGTGGTAGAGACAGTGAGAGAAACAGTGGTAGAGACAGTGAGAGAAACAGTGGTAGAGACAGTGAGAGAAACAGTGGTAGAGACAGTGAGAGAAACAGTGGTAGAGACAGTGAGAGAAACAGTGGTAGAGACAGTGAGAGAAACAGTGGTAGAGACAGTGAGAGAAACAGTGGTAGAGACAGTGAGAGAAACAGTGATAGAGACAGTGAGAGAAACAATGGTAGAGACAGTGAGGCGAACAGTGGTAGAGACAGTGAGAGAAACTGGTAGAGACAGTGAGAGCCAGAGCGACAGAGAGAGTGACAGAAAGACAGCGACAGAGACAGTGACAGAAAGACAGCGAAAGAGACAGTGGGAGACAAACATAGCGGCAAAGATAGTGACACAGAGCGGCAGAGATAGTGAGACAAAGACATGAAAGCAGAGATAGTGAGACAAAGAGATGGAAGCACAGATGGTGTGACAATGAGATGGCGACAGAGATAGGGAGATAGAGAGATAGTGGCACAGACAAGAAGATGGCGACAGAGACAGTCAAACAAAGAGATAACGACAGACAGTAAAAAACAGTAATAGCGGTAGAGGCAGTGAGAGAAAGATATAACAGCAGAGAAAGTGAGAGAAAGAGATAACAGCAGAGAAAGTGAGAGAAAGATATACAATCAGAAACAGTGATAGAAAGAGATAACAGCAGAGAAAGTGAGAGAAAGATGTACAATCAGAAACAGTGAGAGAAAGAGATAACAGCGTGGACAATGAGACAAAGAGATAGCAGTAGAGAGGGTAAGAGGAATAGATAGGGAGATAAAAGTACCATAGCATAGACAAGGAGAGAAATGGAAAGCGGCGTAGATAAAGGAGAGAGAGAGAGAGAGAGAGGGGAGAGGAGAAAGTGAAAAAGGAAGGAAGAAAGCGACAGACAAAAAAAGGACAGGAGCAGACATTGTGAGAGAGAGAGGCAGCTTTGGTGCCAACTGAAGAGCCAGACAGACAGATATATATATATATATAGCAAGAGAAATAGAAAAGGTCATATATATATATATATATATATATAAGGGCAGCCTTAGAGATCATGGGGGAAAAAATAAGTATCAAAGATACAGAGAGAACAGGATGTGGCACGAACAGACAATGTGCGATGGTGAGAGAGAGAGAGAGAGAGAGAGAGAGAGAGACTGAGAGAGAGACTGAGAGAGAGAGACTGAGAGAGAGACTGAGAGAGAGACTGAGAGAGAGAGACTGAGAGAGAGACTGAAAGAGAGAGCAAGAGAGAGACTGATAGAGAGAGACAGAGAGAGACTGAGAGAGAGACTGAGAGAAAGAGATAGAGAGAGACTGAGAGAGAGAGCGAGAGAGAGACTGAGAGAGAGAGACAGAGAGAGAGACTGAGAGACAGAGAGAGAGAGACTTAGAGAGAGAGAGACTGAGAGAGAGACTGAGAGAGCGAGAGAGAGACTGAGAGAGAGACTGAGAGAGAGACTGAGATAGAGAGAGACAGAGAGAGAGATTGAGAGAGAGAGACAGAGAGAGACTGAGAGAGAGACTAAGAGAGAGAGATTGAGAGAGAGACTAAGAGAGAGAGAGACTGAGAGAGAGAGAGAGACTGAGAGAGAGATAGAGACAGAGAGAGAGCGAGAGAGAGAGAGAGACAGAGAGAGAGAGCGAGAGAGAGAGAAAGAGAGAGAGAGACAGTGAAAGAAATATACGGCTGAAAAATGATATGAAAAATGGGTAGCGGCAGATATTGAGAAAAAGAGCGACGGACAGATTAGAACAGTCACAAAGAGAGAACAGATCAAAGGATAGGTAATAAAAAGAACAGTGAAGGAAAGAGAAACATACAGGGATAAACTGTCAGGATCATATAAGGCAATACCCTTAACTATCTATTACATTGATCTTAATATATGGACTGGCAGAGGCGTATTAATCATGGAGGTTCATAAACATCAGAAAGAACCCCTTAACATGATTTAACAACTACGTTTGAGTCGCCAATTGGCTCGCCGGTAGACTACTTCGTCAACGGTCATGACATTATTTGAGTCTCTATCCTTAAAGGCATCAGTACTCCTGGAGTCCATTTCAAGACTCTTAGTAGCGTGTAATGCCAAGCCATTTTTTTTTTTTTAATTTTTTATGGCGCACACAACCTAGTCATAATTATGACCTAAAGCTCTCCCCTTTCCAACTAAGCACCTAATTGCCTGCCTCAGCACGATTCAGCAACTCTCTCTGTAAGAAACCAGTCATCATACTTGTTAGTTTCAATACTGTACATTTCTGACTCGCTTATATCATAATCAGTTGCCAAATTAACTATGTTCTGCATGGCAGCTGTGTAAGTGAAATAGAATGTTGAATGCTGAATTTAGAATCGAGGTCACAGCACTCGGGACCCCCCCCCCCCCCCCCCCCACCTTCCATATCGCTCCGTCTCCATCTTCAGCAGCAAGCGAAAAGTTGATATTCTGATGGTACCAGTAACTGTCTGATCCGTCTCGCCTTTTCCCTGAGTGTCGAGCGTCGGCCAGATCCCCTTGTAAGTTCCCTTCTCCTCAGATCTTAATGATCTATCTGTTCCTCAGCACTGTTCACTCGCTATGTGAAATAGGCAGTTTCCAAACGCCGTGACTTCTGTGACAAAATGTTCAAGACCGACTAGTGACCCCAGAGTCGACTGCAGCTGTTGAAGGCATCAAGACCGACTAGTGACCCCAGAGTCGACTGCAGCTGTTGAAGGCATCAAGACCGACTAGTGACCCTAGAGTCGACTGCAGCTGTTCAAGGCATCAAGACCAACTAGTGAAACCAGAGTCGACTGCAGCTATTGAAGGCATTGTTGAGGTAAACCGCCCATTCGCGGACTGACAGACATGCATCAATATACTAGACTTACATTTGCCGATGAATTTCTACAGCTTTCACCCTTTCACTGGTTTCAAAGAAAAAATCGGACAGCAGAACGCTGCTCCTATTGGGTGCGTGTCAAAAGTGGGGTCGCCATCTTTAAACTATCATTATGACGGCACCGTGTCCGTCTGAACCATGTTGTCACATAGTTAACCCCCGTGACATTCTTAGCAACAATATTAAAAGGTTACAAGACAGCGCCATGATTATTCTATTCTCTATCGCACTTTCTTCGCTTTCATTTAAAGACGACTAACATAATAATAATAATAATAATAATAATAATAATGGCTTTTTCTAGGAAACAGGTGCCGCTACTCACCCTTTGACTATCTATTATAAAAGCGCTGAGGAAAAAAATGGCTTAAAGAGGTGCTGGTACTGCGCTGTGTTGACTATCGCCAGACAACAAAGCTAATAATAATAATACTAATAACAGTAGTAATAGTAATGTGCTGTTTGCAAATAATTTTAGTTTATTTCAAATATTATATTAAATGTAAAACTAAAAAAGAGAACTTCTACACAAGATTAGGGGGCAGCTCAGCATCAGAGTAGTCTTAGATGCCCCTGAGAAAACGTGTGAGCTGGGGCCCCACGATATCTACTCGCTGGAATAGAATTTGTATTTATGGCAAGTCACAGATTATCCAGATTATGCCCTGCTGGATCAATATTGTTCTGTCTTTGTTTAACGGTTGCGTCCCTTACCTGGCACACCAGCCTTTCCAAATGTTTTCTCTTAGGCGTTCCTTTTTCGGGCAGTAGACAGCCGTGCCGACTACATTTAGACCCCTACTCCTGGCACATCTACGTTAGTTAGTTAGCTAGTTAGTCGATATATTTTTTTTCCTCGTTGCACATCAAACCATAGAGCCCATAAACGCTCAGATTTCCTGCTCACTAAATCCAACAGTCTGTAGGAGCTGGTGACAGCAGTCCTGCGTTGGTTAGTTAATCTTTTTTTTTTTTTTGCTTCCTGCATAGTGCTTTTGTCTGGCCACACCCCTTTTAACAGGTTGTTCTTGCAGTTTGGGCATGGTTGCAGATTCACTGTCATCACTTGGTTCTCGCGAATTTCTCACTTCTCGAAGAGCATTCAGTCTGCCAGCTGGGTCCAATGCACGGTAGCGCTACCTGAAAACCTATCAGCTTGCTCATTTCCCTGCACGCCTGAGTGCCCGGCACAAATATGAAGCTGATATGCGTCAGCCTAAGCCGTCTCTGAGACTCCTGCCACTGTCATCAGACCAGCCCATGTCTATTTTCCTGGGCATACTCATTGAAGAACAAAGCATGCGTGGGTAAAAGTGTGCGTCTCCAGCCATGTTACTGCTTTGGTCATTGCCATGAGGTCTGTCACAGACTACTTGTAGTCAAGGACACAGTTCTGGTCAAAATTGAAACGGTCACTGTTTTTAGTCGTGGCTAATTTGTGGCTGCTGAAGATTGTGGCCGTTGCAATTTCCTCCAATTCTGAATTGAAAGGATATAGTTTTGTCATCCAGCTACTGAGTTGAGTGATTGGCGCGACACTGTGATTCGAGGATTGTATCTGGAAATTTCTTCGGCTGTGACCAACGAGGTGTTGTGAGCGGTAGATTCAGAAAATGGAGCGTGTGCTGTTGCCACATAATTGGTGAAGCTTCCTTTGATTCAAATTATCATGCGCAACTCCTGTTTCCGTCAACTATAAACAGCATTTCTATTGTCAGACTGTTTTTGTTAGAACTTCTGATGGCTGCCTTATAATCTTAATGCGTGTGTAAACGCTGAGACTGCAGTCTGTGTCTATATTTTCACAAGGGACTGGTGGAAATTCTGTGCCTTTTTCGTTGGCACAGTTTTGGGACAACTATGCGGTGACGGTTTTGCTATGAAGCTGAAACTAAGATTACCAGTCAATGCAAAATACAAGAACCTTGCTTCACAATTCTATCTCCAATCTGAGCCGTAAAGGCCCACGAGCTTCTCAAGTGGCGAACAGACCTATCTGTGTAAATGACAGCGTCTCCTCTACAGAATTCTCGAAAATCTATGTTTCCTAGAGTCCATGCCGTGTGGCGTTGGAAGTCATGTAGTATCCACAGCCTTCTGTCTCGTGTACTTTCAATCAACTCTGACATAGGTGATCCTTCATGCCATGATGTCAAACTGTCCAGCGTTTGTTCTTTACCTTCCAACTTTTCTACTGGCACGATGTACTCCAGTTTTCTCCTTCCCATTGTATCACACGGAAGCGGTCAGAGGTTAACAGGAACCATAAGTGCTAATAAAACAGGGGAACTCTGACACGGAAAGGTGAGATAAGAGATGTCAGACAGCACTGAGATACGCAGGAAAACCCTGATTGTCAAGTATAGAAAGACGGATTGCTTTAAGCATGACAACCAGAGTTCTAAGAATAGGTGTTGCAAGGAGGATAACACGTCAGGGGTATTCAAGGCGGAAAGACAGGCCCGCCAAGCAAGATAACTGACTACAAATTAGAAGGTAGCAGAGAATCGAAAGATGACAGGTAACAGGAACGACAAATGTGCAACAGGAAAAGAACAATGGATTAAAGTGAGTGGGAAAGGACGAGAGGAAGAGGAGTGTCAGCTCTCGAGGAGTCATGTCTGAGGCGTTGTAGCCGAGTAGTAGTCGAAAAGAATGAAGCTTGTGGAGAGAGAGAGAGAGAGAGAGAGAGAGAGAGAGAGAGAGAGAGAGAGAGAGAGAGAGAGAGAGAGAGAGAGAGAGAGAGAGAGAGAGAGAGAGAGAGAGAGAGAGAGAGAGAGAGAGAGAGAGAGAGAGAGAGAGAGAGTTGACTGTATGATCGAGAAGAAACTTAGATAGAAATGAAGAAATTTTGACATTACGTTTAGAAGAGACTTTATTAACGGTCGATAATAGTGAATAACTAGAGCGTCATAACAATTTATATTGAAGTATCTAAATCACTGTGAACTCAACGGCCTATGTAATTAGCCAGCAATAACATACTGAGGTGTTCATACTTTTATTTAAAGGAAACATATTCGTCCTGCTTGAATTGACATTATATTTCTGAATAAACAACTTATTTTCAATTGATTTGTTGGATTACTGGCTGTGTTGATAAACACACGAAACACACAAGAACACTTTCTGATCACTTGTCCGTTAGGCATGCTTAAAAACTTGAGGAGCATGGAGATACAACCGTGTCACATCCTCACATGACCAAAGAATGTAGATTGTCTCTTTCTGATGTAGGCAGTCAGTTCTCCTATGCTACCCTGTACACTTCCACTACCTCACCACCTCCTTCCCCCTCCTCCGGTTTTTTTTTTTTTTTAATGTTGAAACATTATCACAACACATGTGTTATTCTGAAAAATTATACCCTATTGTCCCATTTTTTGTGTTTCTTTCTTTCATTGTTTAGGAATTGCATCTCTTACCAGGCAAACCAGATTGATGTTGCCCGTCTTTGTTCTAGTCCATGAACAAAAGGTGATTCGCCACGGCTTCACATGTCGCGCTGGATGTTAAATGCCAAACTCGTTAGCGGTGAACTCGTCCTATCAATCACAGCCCACCCTTGGGGAGAGAAACTGAGAAATGATAGGGACACTCTGTGGACCATTAACTTTTACTCTCACTATGGAAATATAATCTATACGAATGTTTTCACTATGGAAATATAATCTATACGAATGTTTTCACTATGGAAATATAATCTGTACGGATGTTTTAGTTTAGAGGTCTAAAATGGCTAAAAGTAGCGTTTTCTTATGTAGTTAGACAATGCACTTCGATGATTATTGATTTTACGATTGATTACTTTGTATTTATATAGTTGTCTGGAAACAACAGTGGTATAGTAGCTAAACGCTAGATTGCGAATCCGAATGTGGTTAGTTCGAATCTGAACGGAGTTGGAAATTTATTTTTAAAATAACCTTGGCTCGAAGGTCGACCCAGTCTTGAATAAGTAGAAAAATAAAAAGATCCTTTTTCGCGCCCTAGGCGCATCGGGCATATGAGAAAAGCACCCATTTTTTTACAGACCAATCGGCACTAGGTGGGTAATGTGGTCAGCATTATGACGGCTGTCTTTACTTTCCCAGGACATACATCCTGAAACCTATTTTATGCTGTGTCGACCTGCGACGCCCCACACCATGATAAAAATCCACTCAGTCAGCAGTGGGTTTCGATGGCGGTACGTTCGAATTACGAGTCGGACTCGCAACGCCTAGCCACGTACACCGTCGTCCAGTCTTGAGTGGGTACCAGGTAATGCCCTGTGAAGTAAATGCGACCGATGTGATGCTGAACACATCACCTACGGAATACGGATTAGTCTACAACATGTAAGCCTTGCCTTATATGCTCAAAAACGCTTTGTAATGCCGGGATGCCAGGTTCGATACCAGCAGCGGGCTATGCGCCTTGCGTTGGTTTCGACAGTGGTATCAAGAAAGCCGACCGTGGAGAAAGCAATGGCAAACTACTTGACGTAAATTTTCCAGGGGCTGTTGGGGTTGGTTCTGCAACGTCCTGTAAAGGATACGCAACTAACCTATATGCTCAATACGCCTGAAAAGGTGGGAAAAAAATAATTTTTCCTTCTGTAGTAATATATCTAGCTATTAGAAAGTTAGACATAAATGCATGTTTTGTGGGGGACAGATAGAAAAAGAAGAGAAGCAGATAAAAGACAAATTTGTAGACGTAGAGGCATACCCAATTCTGAGCTATGCCTCAAACAGAGATAAAGACATTTGCAAGGAATCAATCGAAGGTCTTTCTTTTAAAAACGAAAAAAAGAAGACACATTAACATAAGGAAATATACTGAAGTCAAGGACAATTAGATATGCTTGCAAATCTTAGAAACGTTATTTTTAACGTCGTTACTATTGTATGAAGAATCCTTTAATGAAGCAAGAACTCCACAGGGACGTACGTACAGCAGGAGTCTATCGATCATCATTAGAAGATCCCTCATCGACAATTGTTTCGGCCCAATATCATAAATATAACCTGCACCAATTAATTACACAATTAATTAAATAATGTTACATGTTCATTTAAACAATTTTTTTTTCAACCAAGAGGTGAGGATAAGATGCCGGTGATGGATATGGGATACACTAAGAAAACCAGATAGTATGTGTAACTAGAAGGTCCTTAGACACATGGGGGGAAAAACATGAAGGGGGCGGGCGGGCGGACGGAGGGAGGGAGGCACAGACAGGCAGGCAGGCAGGCAGATGGATAGATTGGTGGGTGGGTGTATGGATGGATGGATGGAAGACTAGATGGATGGATGGATGGAAGACTAGATGGATGGATGAATGGATGGCTGGATGGCTAGATGGGCGGATGGCTAGTTAAGATAGATAAGATAAGATAGATAAGATAAGATATATAAGACAGATAGATTAGACAGATAGATAGGACAGATAGATAGGACAGATAGATAGGACAGATAGATAGGACAGATAGATAGGACAGATAGATAGGACAGATAGATAGGACAGATAGATAGGACAGATAGATAGGACAGATAGATAGGACAGATAGATAGGACAGATAGATAGGACAGATAGATAAGACAGATAGATAAGACAGATAGATAAGACACATAGACAAGACACATAGACAAGACACATAGACAAGACACATAGACAAGACACATAGACAAGACACATAGACAGGACACATAGACAGGACACATAGACAGGACACATAGACAGGACACATAGATAAGACCGATAGATAAGACCGATAGATAAGACCGATAGATAAGACCGATAGATAAGACCGATAGATAAGACCGATAGATAAGACCGATAGATAAGACAGATAGATAGGACAGATAGATAGGACAGATAGATAGGACAGATAGATAGGACAGATAGATAGAACAGATAGATAAGACAGATAGATAAGACAGATAGATAAGACAGATAGATAAGACAGATAGATAAGACCGATAGATAAGACCGATAGAAAAGACCGATAGATAAGACCGATAGATAAGACAGATAGATAAGACAGATAGATAAGACAGATAGATAAGACAGATAGATAAGACAGGATAGATAAGACAGATAGATAAGACAGGATAGATAAGATAGGATAGATAAGACAGGATAGATAAGACAGGATAGATAAGACAGGATAGATAAGACAGGATAGATGAGACAGGATAGATGAGACAGGATAGATGAGACAGGATAGATGAGACAGGATAGATAAGACAGGATAGATAAGACAGGATAGATAAGACAGGATAGATAAGACAGGATAGATAAGATAAGATAGGATAGGATAGGATAGGATAGGATAGGATAGGATAGGATAGGATAGGATAGGATAGGATAGGATAGGATAGATAGATAGATAGATAGATAGATAGATAGATAGATAGATAGATAGATAGATAGATAGATAGATAGATAGATAGATAGATAGATAGATAGATAGATAGATAGATAGATAGATAGATAGATAGATAGATAGATAGATAGATAGATAGATAGATAGATAGATAGATAGATAGATAGACAGATTAGATAGATTAGATAGACAGATTAGATAGACAGATTAGATAGACAGATTAGATAGATAGATAGATTAGATAGATTAGATTAGATTAAAAAGATTAGATAGATTAGATTATATAGATTAGATTAGATAGATTAGATTAGATAGATTAGATTAGATTAGATAGATTAGATTAGATAGATTAGATTAGATTAGATAGATAGATTAGATAGATAGATTAGATTAGATAGATTAGATTAGATAGATTAGATTAGATAGATTAGATTAGATTAGATTAGATAGATTAGATTAGATTAGATTAGATAGATTAGATTAGATAGATAGATTAGATAGATAGATAGATTAGATAGATAGATTAGATTAGATAGATTAGATTAGATAGATTAGATTAGATAGATTAGATTAGATTAGATAGATTAGATTAGATTAGATAGATAGATTAGATAGATAGATTAGATAGATAGATTAGATAGATAGATAGATTGTCCTGTTGTGCTGAGCGAACTTCAATATCTCGGAGAGGGAGTGAGTGTGAGTGAGAGAGAGTGTGTGTGAATGGCAGAGAGACCGTGTGTGTGAGAGACAGAGAGACAGTGTTTATGAGAGACGGAGATAAATTGTGTGTGTGTGGGAGAAAGGGAGACAGTGTATGTGAAAGATAGAGACAGTATGTGTGTGAGACAGAAAGACAGAGTGTGAGTGAGACAAAGTAACAGTAGGTGTGAGAGACAGATATACAGTGTGTGTTTGTGAGACAGAGAAACATTATGAGTTAGAGACAGACAGAGAAAGTGTGTGTGAGAGACAGAGAGACAGTGTGTGTGAGAGACAGATAGACAGTGTGTGTGAGAGACAGAGAGACAGTGTGTGTTTGTGAGACAGAGAAACAGTATGTGTTAGAGACAGACAGAGACAGTGTGTGTGAGAGACAGAGAGACAGTGTGTGTGAGAGACAGAGAGACAGTGTGTGTGAGAGACAGAGAGACAGTGTTTATGAGAGACGGAGAGAAATTGTGTGTGTGCGGGAGAAAGGGAGACAGTGTATGTAAAAGATAGAGACAGTATGTGTGTGAGACAGAAAGACAGAGTGTCAGTGAGACAAAGTAACAGTAGGTGTGAGAGACAGATAGACAGTGTGTGTTTGTGAGACAGAGAAACAGTATGAGTAGAGACAGACAGAGAAAGTGTGTGTGAGAGACAGAGAGACAGTGTGTGTGAGAGACAGAGAGACATTGTGTGTGAGAGACAGAGAGACAGTGTGTGTGAGAGACAGAGAGACAGAGTGTGTGAGAGACAGAGAGACAGTGTGTGTGTGACAGAGAGACAATGTGTGTGAGAGGTAGAGAGAGACAGTGTTTGTAAGAAACAGAGAGACAGAGTGTTTTTAGAGACAGAGAAACAGTGTGTGTGAGAAACAGTGTGTGTGTGTGTGTGTGTGTGTGTGACAATGTATGTGATAGACAGATAGACGGTGTATGTGAGAGATAGAAAGACAATGTGTGTGAGAGACAAAGAGACGGTATGTGTGTGAGAGACACACAGACAGTGTGTGTGAGAGACAGGGAGACAGTGTGTGAAAGAGACAGAGAGACAGTGTATGTGAGAGACAGAGAAACTGTGTGTGAGAGACTGTGTGTGAGAGACAGACAGTATGTGTGAGAGATAGAGAGACAGATTATGTGAGAGACAGAGAAACATAATGTGTAAGAGACAGAGAGACAGTGTGTGTGAGAGACAGAGAAACAGTGTGTGTGAGAGACTGTGTGTGTATGAGACAGTGTATGTGAGAGACAGATAGACGGTGTATGTGAGAGATAGAGAGACAGTGTGTATGAGAGACAGAGAGACGGTGTGTGTGTGAGAGAGATAGAGAGACAATTTATGTGAGAGACACAAAGACTGTGTGTGTGAGAGATAGAGAGACGGTGTGTGTGAGAGACAGAGAGACGGTGTGTGTGTGAGAGATAGAGAGACAGTGTGTGTGTGTGAAACAAATAGACAGAGATCAAGTGTTGGTTGATAGTTTATTGGTTTTTGTGGCTAACGTTTCTGCAGACTGAAGTAGCTAATTGCAAGCCCAATCCTACCCTTGGTCACTCTTACGACACGCCTGATAAGGTGCAATTTTACTATTCTTGCTTTTCGTAAGGGCCCCGGTAACACACGGGCGACCAGATTGATTACAAACTTATAAACAGCCGATTCAGAAAAAGTTTCTTGTCAGTGAAAATCAGACCAGGCACAGGTTGTAATAGTGACCATGTGCTAGTCATTAGACAACCAAGGACAAAGCTGAAGAAACTAAAACACAAGAAATATCAAGCTACATTTGAAAATGCTTGAATCAAATCAAGAAATTAGTCAGAGACACGCCACTTCTGTTCAAAATAGACACAATACTATTGAAAAGATAAGCAGTGTAGATTAACAATGGCAAATGCTGAAAGGGTCATTACAACAGACATTAAAAGAAATATTATCAGGAGTAAAGAAGACAACGATGACATAACATGGATGATAGATGAATTTTTACATCTGATGGAAATTAGAAGAAAATAAAAAAAAAAAACCAAGACGAATTTAAAAGAATTCACATAGTGATTGTAAGTAAATGTAAGTTAGTTGCGTATCGTTTACAGGACTTTGCAGAACCAACTCCAGCATTTTTTTGGCTGTTGTGGTTTTTCTAGGCAATTTTACGTCCAGTTGTTTGCCATTGCTTGCTGGGCGGTTGGCTTCTCAATACCACTGTCTAAACCAATGCAAGGCGCAAGGCCCGCAGCTGGGATCGAACCCGACACGCCGGCATTACAAAGCTCGTTCGCAACGCCTAAGCCACAGACGCCAAATGTAATATAGTGAAAGAAATATGGCTAAATAATAAGTGCAAGTCGGCTCTGTGGCTAAGTCGGTGCGAACGCTTCGTAGTGCGGGGATGCCAGGTTCGATCCCAGCTGCGGGCCAGGCGTCTTGCGTTGGTTTCGACAGTGGTATCAAAAAGTCGACTGGGCGTAAATTTGCCTAGAAAAACCACACAACAACCAGAGACTGTTGGGGTTGGTTCTGCAACGTCCTGTAAAGGATACGCAACTGACCAATAATTGCAAAGAAATGTATGAACAAGAAAGAACACACAAACATCGATAAAAGAATACAAGAACTACCAAGTTTGAGAAAATATACCATACATTTAGAAATTATACCATACAAGTAGTTGCTTGAAAACAAGAAAATGTGAAATATAAATGGACAAAGAGAACGTAATTGAAAGATGGGCAGAGTATATGCAAGAGCTACACGATGTTAGCAGCAGACTAGTCGTGAGAATTACGAAAGACTTCCAGTAATGAAAGCGGAAGTGGAAGATGCTATAAACCACATACAGAAATGAAATCACTTGGAGAATCTCTTTTCATTCCTTTGTCAAAAACACCGGGTGCAATCGAATGCGGAGAAAATAGAACAATTAGTTTAATGAGTGATTTACCAGAATATATATAGATGGGAATCACCATGAGAAGAATAAAGGTGCAATATTAAACCAGAAACTAGAAAAGAACAGCATGGGTTTGTCGAGAGCCGCCGTGGTGTAACGGCTAGACGCTTGCCTGTGGATCACATGGTCGTGGGTTCGGGTCGTGACGGAACCGGACTTTTAATTAAAAATAACCTTGGCTCTCAGGTCGACCCAACTTTAAGTGGGTACCAGATACTGTCCTGGGAAGTAAAGGCGGTCAGCGTTATGCTAACCATTTTTTCCAACTAGTGTCGATTGGTTTATAAAATATGTCCAATGCGTCTGAAAACTTGGAAAAGGTTTTTTTACTTTTACTTTACTTAGAACTGTTTAGTTTAATGAGTCAAGTAACCAAAATATGAATCTGAATTATCATGAGAACAATAAGGTGCAAAACTAAACCGGAAATCGAAGAGCAGTGTGGTTTTGTTGAAGGTAAAGGCACAAACAACGCCATGTCTTTCTTGAGAACGCTTTCAGAAAGAGTGATTGAAATGAACAGAGAATTACATATATGCTTTATTGATTACACTAAAGCATTTGAAAGAGTGCAACATTAGGAAATTATTAGAATTCTGGAAACCTTACGCATTGATGGTACGGATCTTAGAATAATTTAAAAAAAAAAAGAAAAGAAAATATTGGCAACAAAAAGCAGCCATAAGGATCGACAAACAAGTTGCAACTTTTCAAAACATTTGACAGTGCGGCACACAAAGATGTGTACTATCACCCGATTTATTCATTGTGTACAGTGACATAATAATTAGATATATACATGGTATTCCAGGAGTATCAGTTGGTGGGCATATGTTAACATCCTGCGATATGCTGAAGATATAGTTTTGATCGCTGAAAATGAAACACAGCTGCGAGAAATGCTAGACATAATTGAAATAGCAGAAAAACAGAAGTATCGGTAATTACACAGAAAATCGACCCTCTGAAATGCGACACGAAACTAAGTGGGACAATCCTCACGTAAGATGATATGTTTTAGTACTTGGGTTACAAGATAATATCAGACAGAAGGTGTATTCATCATCATCAGGTGCCTTGCCGACTGGCATGGGCGATCATGCCTCTCCACAATCTTCGATCTCCTGCAGCATGTATTAGTTCGTGTGCTGACACACCTCCATGCCATGCATCAAGACTGTCAAGAATCTTTTCTCGTTGTCCTTCTCCATCCCTCCTTCCACAGATCTGTCCAGAGGTCACAATATGTTCAATTTTCCCTATTTTCAAAACATGGCCATTTGATGATGACTGTCTCCTTCTGATGTCTGTAATTAGTTGTCTTCGAGCTCCAGCATTTTACAAAACCTCTTAGGTGCTCTTTTTGGCTGTGCAAGTTATTTTAAGCATTCTTCTGTAAAACAACATCTTTGGGGCCTCAAGAAATTGTTTGGCTTGCCTACCCATTGTCTAGAACTCTAGCCATGTTAAAACTGGATGTATGTAGCAAGCAAGAATTCAAAATTATTAAAGAAGTTAAATATTAAATAGGTTACGCAAACACAAATTTTACGAAAGGAAGAATATTTTAAGCCATTTTTCTTTGTCCGTTGAGACGAGACAGAGTATTCTTAAAAGCTATATAATTCATATCCTTACATAGAGAAGTGAATCATCGACGAGTGGTAGATTAGTGAAAAATTATGTGAAAGCTGCAGAGATGTAGTCTTATAGACGAATTATAGAAATACCGTGGACAGATAAAGAGTAATGAAGATGTCTTTTTTTTAAAAAAGAAAGCGAGCGATAGTGAGAGAAGGGAAGATAAAAAGGAATGAGCGAGAGTGAGAGAGAGAGGGAGAGAGAGAGAAAAAAAGAAATAGAGAGGGAGAAGAGGGGAGAAGGGGGGAATTAAACATTTGCTATTTGGTACGTCCTATATTTCTCATTTTCTTATAACACTCCTTTTATATATTATCAGAAGAAAAATGGAAATGCCTAGTTATCCGATTGCACGTGTTTATTATTGGCGGAAATGCACTATGCCTAAAAACTATAGAAAACCCAGGGCGAAAGAAATAAGGAAGCTCGAATTATCCTTTAATTAGTAAATAATTTTTTTAAACGGGGATGGGGCGCCCAAAAACAACATGGAGACGAAAGATGGATAGTGACCTGAGTGCGGCATCTCTGACCATTGCACAGGACAGGAAAGCATGGAAAGTCCTCTTTGAAGCCGCGTGTGCCACTAGGCATAACGAAAACTGACATCACCGATAACTAAATAATACCAATAATTAGTACATTAACTGTGATAAGTTTATAGGCTATCTAACTTAGTCCTCATCTATTATGACATGTTTGTGTGTGTGTGTGTGTGGGGGGGAGAGGCTTTTTTTTAACAACGTATCAACATTATGGTGTAACCCATAAGTGCTCCGTTTGTCTTCTAACTCAAATCTGAGTCCGAAGAAGCTTAGCACAGTGCGCAGGCTTAGTAGCAACAGTGCACACGAGCGTACGATCTTAGTACCCAGAGACCAGGAGGAAATACTAGAAGTCCAAGTCCACGTGAAAACCCTCAGCTTTTACGGTGGAATAAACACGTCACCTCTAGCACTAGAGGCGGACACCATGCCCCGAGACCACGCAGCTCTGTGTGTGTGTGAGAGAGAGAGAGAGAGAGAGAGATATAAAGAGAGAGAGAGAGAGGGTGTGAGGGAGACAGAGAGAGTTGAGAAGGGGAATGAGTGTGGGTAATAGAGACTGAGTTAATTAGAGATCGATAAAGTGTGCATTACGAAGAAGTAAGAGTGTAAGAGTAAAAAGCGAGTGTCAATTGTGCAGAGGTAGAAAGAGAACACGCTCACTTGGAAGAGAGGGTAAAAGGGGCGGGGGGTTTTAGGGAGGAGAAAGACACACTTAAAAGGTTAAAAAAGCTTTCTACACAATTTAAAGTCGAGAACTAACAGGAAGATATTTTTCCTTGACTAAACATTTGCATCTGACCTGACTGGGAATTTTTATTTCTCAAACACTGACCGCTCCCTGACGTTATCGAACACTTAATGCATCATTAATACAATGACCTGGGGAGGTCTGCTTAGATTTCTAAGTTAGTGGTGGGCAAAGAAGGGGAAAACAAGAGGTGGACAGACAAAAGATATAATATTCAAAACAGAACTCTGAACGGAATAATATGGGAGTAAACTAGGAAAACATCATGAAGTAAAAGAGATTTTGTTTTAAAACAAGTAAATAAAAGGAACTAAATTTTTTTTTTTAAGAAACGTACAGCAGTAAAAGACAAAAACTTTTAAAATGATGTTACTTCTTGTTGGAGAAGTTAAGGTAAGATTTAATAAGAGAAACATGACCAGGTGGGTTCAAATGTTCCGGTTAAATTAGAAGGTAAGATTTCACTGAACACTTTACAGACTGGGTTAATTTGGCAAAAGGCAAACTTTGAGCACAATGGAAAGATAACAGTGACCTCTTTAGTTTTCCTGGCCCATCTACACACTTTCTCAGACTCACCTGGGTCAGAGCAGGGCTGTCAATGGAATTTTTTGTTGTTGAAAAACCCAGCTGAACAAAAACCCAAGCAATACAAAGGCGAAGAGCAACAACAAAAACCCCAGATTATTAAAAAGTACACATTTTATAGTTACGAAACGAAACATTTACCCACTTTTATATAAGGATATATTTAAAAACAAAAAAACAAAAAAAAACAAAAAAAACAAAAAAAGATTTCCAAATCTGAACCCAAGGCGTCAAATAAAAACCCAGATCTGGGTGTAAAAACCTATTATTGGCAGCCCTGGGTCAGAGGGATGTATGTTATACTGCTTTCTTCGACAAGAGTCTCTCGTGTGATCTAGGCTCAGGTTGTGGGTAAAAGGAGGGGGGGGGGGGGGGGGTTGGGTAGGGGCCAGTTCTACGTGTTTTAGTGTCGTTGAAAGCTGTGTCGTCGTGTAGTAGTGAACAAGCGACATCGCCGCTGATGTAATTGCAGGCAAGGGAACGTGACATCCCCCCGACGTAGAACAGTCTACGAAAGTATGAATGAAAGGTCAGCCAGTGTGTAGATGGGCCGGGAAACGTGGAGTGAATCTATAACCAGGGCTAGCAATGCTGGGTTTTTTCCCCTAGATCTGGGTTTTTATATAAAACCTTGTGGAAATTTGTTTTCTTTTTATAGTCCTATATAAAAGTAGTTTGGCCATCTCGTTAGAATGCAGCAAGATCAAATACCATCACAAGCACTACATCTCAGAAAATCAACTACAAGAGCAAAGAGGACGGCCGCGGAAAACATGGATCGACAACATTAAAGACGCTCTACGCCTTCACGGCATGACAATAGCCAGTGGCAGCCAACGTGCACTGGACCGCAAATTATTCCTCCCCACGACGCTCAACGGCAGAAGTGGTTTATGATGATGATGATGATAAAAGTAGTAAATGTTTCGTTTCGTACAATTTGTACAATTTAACAATCTGGGTTTTTTTTTTTTTTTTAAGCTGGGTTTTTCAAACAAAATCCCATTAGCAGCCCTGCCCATAACATTAAAGAAACTACAAAAGCCCTATGTGTCTATGAATGAGGTAGCCAAAACAACAAGAAGCAGAACTGCGCATCTCCCTGAAAACCAGAAGCGGTAAGAGAGGAAGTGAAGAAGAAGTTTAAGCACTGCGTATTATTCAACATAAGACTTACAACTACACTACAGGTTACACTGTAATTGTTTTATAGTGCCTAAATATACTGTCATAATTACATAGCAGGTCTTCTTCTTCTTCTTCTTCTTCTTCACTTCCTCTTTTACCGCTGTGGGTGTCGAGGGAGATATAAGGTTCTGTTTCTAGCTCTTCTGGCTGCCTCGACCATAGGCACATCGTACTGTTGTAGTGTTTCTCTGATGTTATCCTTCCATCTTGTTCTTGGTCTACCCCGTGCTCTACGTCCTTCTTCTCTTTCCATGTATGCTTTGTATGGTGTGGTGTCACAAGGCATTCTCTCTAAGTGGGCAAACCATTTCACTTGCTGTCTTTACATAGCAGGTACTTTGCAGAATGTGGCTCCCATTATAGTCTGCCTGAAAGAAATTCGGTATCTTGCCAGCTTTCCCTCCTCGTGTACCTTTATATTCAAGGAGTAACTTATATCTTGTGCCCACCTTAGTACTGATCGGCTCCTGTCCCACATTTCCTGGTTTCATGCTTTCTGCTATTACTTTTTTTTTCCAGTTCGCCATGGCGCGTGATATGACCAGGATATTTTAGCTTCGGAGACAGGATGCTGTTTATTAGCCAATCTTCCTTGATATCCAGATCTTTTTAAATGTCAGTATTTAATAATTCTTTGGGGATGTGGATATGCAGAAGATTAGGTCGTATTTCATGGAAAGTATTGCAATCAAATACAGAGGTACTGTGGAAATTGGGAATGAAAAGAGAGTTACTGGGTAAAATAAAAAAAGAGACAAGTGAAATATTTTGGTCACATTAAAAGACATAACAGTATTGTAAAGATCATCCTAGAGGGAAAGGTTCAAGGTAGGCGAGCAAGAGGCAGACAACGTTACAAGTGGGAGGATAACATCAAGAGATGGACGAACAGCAGTATGAGTGAGTGTACATCGAGGGCAAGAGACAGGGCTTGTTGGAGATCCATTGCAGCCAACCTTCATTGTGGAGACGGCACCTGATTGATTGATCAATATAATAGTACTGAATGATTATACGGCTGATATGGGTTTCAGAAATTTTCTGGAGTTTTGCGTGCATATCGGTTTTACAGACTGTTGGCTGCTCCCCTCTGATATAAATGCCTTCCGATTTCGAGGTAAACATCCACAGTATAAAAGGTAAACATCCGCCGTATAAAAGGTAAACATCCGCCGTATAAAAGGTAAACATCCGCCGTATAAAAGGTAAACATCCGCCGTATAAAAGCTAATCAGATCAATAAATGCTTGCAGAAGTAAGATGTGTATGCCGAAAGACGCAAATATCTCAGTCATGCTGTAAACAGGCACATTACATTTGTTGATGAGCGCATAGAAGAAGAAAAGAAATCAACTTTCCTAGTTTGTAGCATTTTATGACATGCTTGTTGGTGGCATTTGATTTATCCCCCCCCCCCCCCCCCCCCCCCCCCCCCCCCCCCCGCTCCTCCCGACCCACTCGGAGTGTTCGAATACATACGTGGAATACAAAGCTGTCAAGAAATGACAAGCGATTGCACTCTTTAAAAAACCATCAACAGAGAAACCCGAGGAATACAAAGACACAGAAACACCTCTCAATAACTAATCCCAAAAAAAAAAAAAAACGGCAACAACAACACTAACGATAACAACAACACCAACGAAAACAACAACAACAAAATAACCATAAATACACAAAACTAATATGATGAATGACATTCTTAAAAGATTTGCGCTCGCGCATTGGCACACCCCCCCCCCTTTCCCCCACACACATAAACACATACAAACAGACGCACATACGCACACGCACACACGCACACACACGCACACACACACACACACACACACGCACACACACACGCACACACACACACACACACACACACACACACACGCACGCACGCACGCACGCACACACGCACGCACGCACGCACGCACACGCACGCACGCACGCACGCGCGCGCGCGCACGCACGCGCGCGCGCGCGCGCACGCGCGCACGCACGCACGCACGCACGCACGCACGCACGCACGCACGCACGCACGCACGCACGCACGCACGCACGCCGGCCGACCGACCGACCGACCGACCGACCGACCGACCGACCGACCGACCGACCGACCGACCGACCGACCGACCGACCGACCGACCGACCGACCGACCGACCGACCGACCGACCGACCGACCGACCGACCGACCGACCGACCGACCGACCGACCGACCGACCGACCGACCGACCGACCGACCGACCGACCGACCGACCGACCGACCGACCGACCGACCGACCGACCGACCGACCGACCGACCGACCGACCGACCGACCGACCGACCGACCGACCGACCGACCGACCGACCGACCGACCGACCGACCGACCGACCGACCGACCGACCGACCGACCGACCGACCGACCGACCGACCGACCGACCGACCGACCGACCGACCGACCGACCGACCGACCGACCGACCGACCGACCGACCGACCGACCGACCGACCGACCGACCGACCGACCGACCGACCGACCGACCGACCGACCGACCGACCGACCGACCGACCGACCGACCGACCGACCGACCGACCGACCGACCGACCGACCGACCGACCGACCGACCGACCGACCGACCGACCGACCGACCGACCGACCGACCGACCGACCGACCGACCGACCGACCGACCGACCGACCGACCGACCGACCGACCGACCGACCGACCGACCGACCGACCGACCGACCGACCGACCGACCGACCGACCGACCGACCGACCGACCGACCGACCGACCGACCGACCGACCGACCGACCGACCGACCGACGCCGACCGACCGACCGACCGACCGACCGACCGACCGACCGACCGACCGACCGACCGACCGACCGACCGACCGACCGACCGACCGACCGACCGACAGACAGACAGACAGACAGACAGACAGACAGGACAGACAGACAGACAGACAGACAGACAGACAGACAGACAGACAGACAGACAGACAGACAGACAGACAGACAGACAGACAGACAGACAGACAGACAGACAGACAGACCGACCGACCGACCGACCGACCGACCGACCGACCGACCGACCGACCGACCGACCGACCGACCGACCGACCGACCGACCGACCGACCGACCGACGGACCGACGGACCGACGGACCGACGGACCGACGGACCGACGGACCGACGGACCGACGGACCGACGGACCGACGGACCGACGGACCGACGGACCGACGGACCGACGGACCGACGGACCGACGGACCGACGGACCGACGACCGACGACCGACCGACCGACCGACCGACCGACCGACCGACCGCCGACCGACCGACCGACCGACCGACCGCGACCGACCGACCGACCGACCGACCGACCGACCGACCGACCGACCGACCGACCGACCGACCGACCGACCGACCGACCGACCGACCGACCGACCGACCGACCGACCGACCGACCGACCGACCGACCGACCGACCGACCGACCGACCGACCGACCGACCGACCGACCGACCGACCGACCGACCGACCGACCGACCGACCGACCGACCGACCGACCGACCGACCGACCGACCGACCGACCGACCGACCGACCGACCGACCGACCGACCGACCGACCGACCGACCGACCGACCGACCGACCGACCGACCGACCGACCGACCGACCGACCGACCGACCGACCGACCGACCGACCGACCGACCGACCGACCGACCGACCGACCGACCGACCGACCGACCGACCGGCCGGCCGGCCGGCCGGCAGGCAGGCAGGCAGGCAGGCAGGCAGACAGACAGACAGACAGACAGACAGACAGACAGACAGACAGACAGACAGACAAAAGCGCTCAAAATAAACAATTTAATTTTAATCATAGCTGTTGAAGAAGACTGACCGTTTGGTTATGGAATTTCACCGACGCAGTCTCAAATCCAATAGCGAAGTCAGTTTGGTTAGAAATGTAATTCACAAGACACAACAGCGAAAGTCAGACATTTATCCGAATTCACGAGGGCTGCACAATACAATTTCTTTATCGGCAGTATCAATTCATCAGTTCGTATCAATTCGTATCCATTAATTAACAGCATCCATTCACAAGAAATATCCATTACCACAGAGTATCCATTTGCAAGATATTTCTATTCTCCATCTGGGAACATCTCAGGAACTTGCCCGCACGGAGACATTTCCTCCCAGTTCCATTCATACGACGGTCGTCGCACGTTCTGTCTAATGTTGTAGGGTGTTATGAGATAGCTTTCCAAAGCGTTCGCCTGCTGTATAAATATTTGTGGGAGGTTGTGTGAGGGCAGTGTCGTAAGTACACACTTTACTATAACAAACGAAAACTGTCACCACTCAAAATATGGTACCCAACCACATATCATACCCAGTAATGAAAGTAACCAGTCAAAATTAGGACTCATTAAACTTTTATTTTTTATTCACAAGCAGTAAGCGATCATTATCTGTACGCAATACCACAAAGTATGCAATCATTATCTGTACGCAATACCACAAAGTATGCAATCATTAACTGTAACCAGTAACACACAGTATGTAATCATTAACTGTAACCAGTAACACACAGTATGCAATCATTAACTGTAACCAGTAACACACAGTATGCAATCATTAACTGTAACCAGTAACACACAGTATGCAATTATCTGTAACCAGTAACACACAGTATGCAATCATTAACTGTAACCAGTAACACACAGTATGCAATCATTAACTGTAACCAGTAACACACAGTATTCAATCATTAACTGTAACCAGTAACACACAGTATACAATCACTTACTCTAACCATTAACACACAGTATGCAATCATTAACTGTAACCAGTACCACACAGTATGCAATCACTAACTGTAACCAATAACACACAGCATACAATCACTAACTGTACCCAATAACACACAGTATACAATCACTAACTGTAACCAATAACACACAGTATGCAATAACTAACTGTAACCAGTAACACATATTATGCAATCACTAACTGTAACCAATAACACACAGTATGCAATCACTAACTGTAACCAATAACACACAGTATGCAATCACTAACTGTAACCAATAACACGCAGTATACAATCACTAACTGTAACCAATAACACACAGTATACAATCACTAACTGTAACCAATAACACACAGTATACAATCACTAACTGTAACCAATAACACACAGTATGCAATAACTAACTGTAACCAATAACACACAGTATGCAATCACTAACTGTAACCAATAACACACAGTATACAATCACTAACTGTAACCAATAACACACAGTGTGCAATCACTAACTGTAACCAATAACACACAGTATGCAATCACTAACTGTTACTAATAACACACAGTATGCAATCACTAATTGTAAATAATAACACACAGTATGCATTAACTAACTGTAACCAATAACACACAGTATGCAATCACTAAATGTAACCAATAACACACAGTATGCAATCACTAACTGTAACCAGTAACACATATTATGCAATCACTAACTGTAACCAATAACACACAGTATGCAATCACTAACTGTAACCAATAACACACAGTATGATATAACTAACTGTAACCAATATCACAAAGTATGCAATCACTAACTGTAACCAATAACACACAGTATGCAATCACTAACTGTAACCTATAACACACAATATGCAATCACTAACTGTAACCAATAACACAATCACTAACTGTAACCAATAACACACAGTATGCAATCACTAACTGTAACCAATAACACACAGTATGCAATCACTAACTGTAACCAATAACACAAAGTATACAATCACTAACTGTACACAGTATGCAATCACTAACTGTAACCAATAAACACAGTATACAATCACTAACTGTAACCAATAACACACAGTATGCAATCACTAACTGTAACCAATAACACACAGTATGCAATCACTAACTGTAACACAGTAACACACAGTAACAATCACTAACTGTAACCAATAACACACAGTATACAATCACTAACTGTAACCAATAACACACAGTATGCAATCACTAACTGTAACAAATAACACACAGTATGCAATCACTACATGTAACCATAACACACAGTATGCAATCACTAACTGTAACCAATAACACACAGTATGCAATCACTAACTGTAACCAATAACACACAGTATGCAATCACTAACTGTAACCAATAACACACAGTATGCAATCACTAACTGTAACCAATAACACACAGTATACAATCACTAACTGTAACCAATAACACACAGTATACAATCACTAACTGTAACCAATAACACACAGTATACAATCACTAACTATAACCAATAACACACAGTATGCAATCACTAACTGTAACCAATAACACACAGTATGCAATCACTAACTGTAACCAATAACACACAGTATGCAATCACTAACTGTAACCAATAACACACAGTATGCAATCACTAACTGTAACCAATAAAACACAGCATACAATCACTAACTGTAACCAATAACACACAGTATGCAATCACTAACTGTAACCTATAACACACAGTATGCAATCACTAACTGTAACTAATAACACACAGTATGCAATCACTAATGTAAATAATAACACACAGTATGCAATCACTTAACTAACTGTAACCAGTATAACACCACAGTATACAATCACTAAATGTAACCAATAACACACACAGTATGCAATCACTACTGTAACCAATAACACACAGTATGCAATCACTAACAGTATAAACACACAGTATATGCAATCACTAACTGTAACCAATAACACACAGTATACAATCACTAACTGTAACCAATAACACACAGTATGCAATCACTAACTGTAACCAATAGCACACAGTATGCAATCACTAACTGTAACCAATAAACACAGTATGCAATAACTGTAACAATCAACACAGTATACAATCACTAACTGTAACCAATAACACAGTATGCAATCACTAACTGTAACCAATAACACACAGTATGCAATCACTAACTGTAACAATAACACACAGTATGCAATCACTAACTGTAACCAATAACACACAGTATGCAATCACTAACTGTAACCAATAACACACAGTATGCAATCACTAACTGTAACCAATAACACACAGTGTAACTAACTAACAATAACACACAGTATGCAATCACTAACTGTAACTAACACACAGTATGCAATCACTAACTGTAACCAATAACACACAGTATGCAATCACTAACTGTAACCAATAACACACAGTATGCAATCACTAACTGTAACCAATAACACACAGTATACAATCAAACTGTAACCAATAACACACAGTATGCAATCACTAACTGTAACCAATAACACACAGTATACAATCACTAACTGTAACCAATAACACACAGTATGCAATCACTAACTGTAACCAATAACACACAGTATACAATCACTAACTGTAACCAATAACACACAGTATACAATCACTAAATGTAACCAATAACACACAGTATACAATCACTAACTGTAACCAATAACACACAGTATGCAATCACTAACTGTAACCAATAACACACAGTATACAATCACTAACTGTAACCAATAACACACAGTATACAATCACTAACTGTAACCAATAACACACAGTATACAATCACTAAATGTAACCAATAACACACAGTATACAATCACTAACTGTAACCAATAACACACAGTATACAATCACTAACTGTAACCAATAACACACAGTATACAATCACTAACTGTAACCAATAACACACAGTATACAATCACTAACTGTAACCAATAACACACAGTATACAATCACTAACTGTAACCAATAACACACAGTATACAATCACTAACTAACTGTAACCAATAACACACAGTATACAATCACTAACTGTATGCAATCACTAACTGTAACAATAACACACAGTATACAATCACTAACTGTAACCAATAACACACAGTATGCAATAACCAATAACTATGTAAACTGTAACCAATAACACACAGTATGCAATCACTAAATGTAACCAATAACACACAGTATACAATCACTAACTGTAACCAAAACACACAGTATGCAATCACCAATAACACTGTAACCAACCAATAACACACAGTATGCAATCACTAACTGTAACCAATAACACACAGTATGCAATCACTAACTGTAACCAATAACACACAGTATGTCACTAACTGTAACCAATAACACACAGTATGCAATCACTAACTGTAACAATAACACACAGTATGCAATGTAACCAATAACACACAGTATGCAATCACTAACTGTAACCAATAACACACAGTATACAATCACTAACTGTAACCAATAACACACAGTATACAATCACTAACTGTAACCAATAACACACAGTATGCAATCACTAACTGTAACCAATAACACACAGTATACAATCACTAACTGTAACCAATAACACACAGTATACAATCACTACTGTAACCAATAACACACAGTATGCAATCACTAACTGTAACCAATAACACACAGTATGCACAGTATACACACAGTCAATAAATGTAACCAATAACACACAGTATACAATCACTAACTAAATGTACACAATATAACCAATAACACAGTATTACAATCACTAACTGTAACCAATATAACACACAGTATACAATCACTAACTGTAACCAATAACACACAGCATACAATCACTAACTGTAACCAATAACACACACAGTATACAATCACTAACTGTAACCAATAACACACAGTATACAATTACTAAATGTAACCAATAAACACAGTATACAATCACTAAATGTAAATAACCACAATATACACACAGTATACAATCACTAAATGTAAACAACAATATACACACTAACTGTATAACACACAGTATACAATCACTAACTGTAACCAATAACCACAATAACACACAGTATACAATCACTAACTGTAACCAATAACACACAGTATACAATCACTAAATGTGTAACCAATAACACACAGTATACAATCACTAAATGTAACCAATAACACAGTATACAGTATACAATCACTAAATGTAACCAATAACACACAGTATACAATTCACTAAAAATGTAACCAATAACACACAGTATAAATCACTAAATGTAACCAATAACACACAGTATACAATCACTAAAAACCAATAACACACATATCACACAGTATAACAATCACTAAATGTAACCAATAACACACAGTATACAATCACTAACTGTAACCAATAACACACAGTATATACCAACTGTAAACTAAAATGTAACCAATATACACACAGTATACAATCAATACACTGTAACCAATAACACACAGTATACAATCACAAAATAACCCCACAGTAACACACATAAATCACAGTATACACACTGTAACCAATAAAACACAGTATACAATCACTAACTGTAACCAATAACACACAGTATGCAATCACTAACTGTAACCAATAACACACAGTATACAATCACTAACTGTATGCTGTAACCAATAAAACACAGTATACAATCACAACTGTATGCAATGCAATCACTAACTATAGCTAATATCACACAGTATGCAATCACTTACTGTAACCAATAACACACAGTATACAATCACTAACTGTAACAAATAACACACAGTATACAATCACTAACTGTAACCAGTATCACACAGTATGCAATCACTAACTGTAACCAGTATCACAAAGTATGCAATCACTAACTGTAACCAATAACACACAGTATACAATCACTAACTGTAACCAATAACACACAGTATGCAATCACTTACTGTAACAAATAACACACAGTATGCAATCACTTACTGTAACCAGTAAGACACAGTATGCAATCACTAACTGTAACCAGTATCACAAAGTATGCAATCACTAACTGTAACCAATAACACACAGTATGCAATCACTAACTGTAACCAATAACACACAGTATGCAATCACTAACTGTAACCAATAACACACAGTATACAATTACTAACTGTAACCAATAACACACAGTATACAATCACTAACTGTAACCAATAACACACAGTATGCAATCACTAACTGTAACCAATAACACACAGTATACAATCACTAACTGTAACCAATAACACACAGTATGCAATCACTAACTGTAACCAATAACACACAGTATACAATCACTAACTGTAACCAATAACACACAGTATACAATCACTAACTGTAACCAATAACACACAGTATACAATCACTAACTGTAACCAATAACACACAGTATGCAATCACTAACTGTAACCAATAACACACAGTATGCAATCACTAACTGTAACCAATAACACACAGTATGCAATCACTAACTGTAACCAATAACACACAGTATACAATCACTAACTGTAACCAATAACACACAGTATACAATCAATAACTGTAACCAATAACACAGAGTATGCAATCACTTACTGTAGCGAAAAACAAAACAGTTTCCGATCACAAACAATATCCATTATAATGGAACCCGGAAGTGTTTTAAAACCTGGAGATTTTGTCCAGCAGCATTTGATTAAACATTTATGATAAAGCTAGAATCATGACCAGCAGTAGGCAATATTTTATAACTGCTCAGCGGGTGCACTGGAGACCTTCGTGCAATATCAGTTTGCAGATCCATGAGGTCTCCGAAGAGAAGTGATCAAGCGGTTTGCTTCGCGCTATGAAGGTCTTGGGTTCATTTTACGACGGCGCTGTTAAGTTCACGAGAAAATTTTTACGGAGATCCTTGAGGATTGCCGCTGGAGCTATGGAGGTCTTTCTTTCTGCGACGATCTCGACAGGCAGCTAGCTGTTCTGCGGATATAGACTGAGCTATATGTGATAACACCCGGTGCGATGCAGTCGACCCTCTTACAATTACTTTTGCAGATCTGACTTGTGTATCGACTTTTGGTTCCCTGCCTCTCACTGCAAAGAAAGCCCTAATTTATACGACTCCTACGACATGCTTGTTAGGGAGGCAGTGGGTGTATGCTTGTTTTTCTCCACAATAGATCATCTGAGCCCACACGGGGAGAAAGATAACATATCACACACACAGGCACACACATATACCCACATGCATATGTTTAAGCAGCAAAAACGTATTCAGTGACTCCAAATACGAGCCAGTATCAAACAAATTGGGAGTCGCAGTACTGTAGCGGCTAGACGCTCGGCTACGGATCGGATAGTCGTGGGTTCGCTCCCTGGCGGAAACGGGCTTTCTTCTAAAATGACTTCAGCTCCCAGGTCGACCCAGCCTTGAGTGGGTACCAGGTGCAGTCCTGGGGAGTAAAGGAGGCCGGTGTGATGCTGACCACATCCCCTACCAAGTAGCATTTGGTCTATCAAATATCGGTCTATCCCTATAGGCACAATATGCGTGATTGTGTGTAAAAGGGTCCTTTACTAAACTTATTTGTACGAGTACATAACAAACAAACTCCTATTAAAAAAAATGGTATTATTAAAACACCTCTGTCACAAATTGGTATTACTAAGACGCCCCTGTCACAAACTGGTATCACTAAGACGCTCCTGTCACAAACTGGTATCATTGAAACACCCCTTTCACAAACTGGTATCATTGAAACACCCCTGCCACAAACTGGCATCATTAAAACACCCCTGTAACAAACTGGTATCACCAAGACACCCCTGCCACAAATTGGTATTACTAAGACACCCCTGTCACAAACTGGTATCACTAAGACACCCCTGTTACAAACTGGTATCACTAAAACACCCCTGTCAAATACTGGTATTATTAAAATACCCCTGTCACAAACTGGTATCATTAAAACACCCCTGTCACAAACTAAACCTTATTGGCTGTGACATAACCAGAATATACACATATTGACAGCATGTGTCCGAAAATAACCGTATGAAGACTACAAAAGTTCACCAGTATATATCTGGCAAAAAGTGCATCCATATATCTTCTGAAAAGAAATGTTTGACAGTTTATTGACCACCTTGTGTCGACTACCTAATAAAGGTTGGCTACTGAGTGCATCCTCCTATCTTTATGAACATTCCCTGGCTGGGTCTAAGTACATAGTGCCGCTTTCACGATACTCTACGAAAACAAAAATTCCACAGTGGGTACCGATCCTAGTATTGTAGGATACCGGAGTTATTAAACGCATTCACTAACGTCCAAGCCGGAGCGCGGAATCATTCACTACCGTATGTAACAGCATAAATTTTCACTAAAAGACAGGTGGCGATACAAGTTTGTTACAACCCTACCTCATCCCACAGAATTGTAGGTTACATCTTGATGTTGTAAAGTAAAGGACCATTTTCCATAGGGCATATAGGGCTAGACCTATATTTTTATAGACCAATCAGCACAAGATGAATGATGTGGTCAGCACCTTACTTTCCCGGGAATGCACCCGGTACCCACTCAAGGCTGGGTCGACCCGGGAGCCAAGGTCATTTTTGAAAAAGTCCGGCTCCGCCAGGGAGCTAACTAACGACTTTCCAATCTCGCGGCGAGCGTCTGGCCGCTCGGCCACGGAGACTACCCTTGGTGTTCTAAGATCGATCGATATTAAAGTAAAGGTTCAATAGTAAATATCGCACATTAAGCGCATCGAGCGTAAGGGAAGAGGGTCCATATTTTTACAGACCAATCGGCACTAGCTGAGTAATGGGGTCAACATTACGCCGGCCGTCTTTACTTCCACAGGACATCCCTCCGATACCCATTTTAGGCTGGATCGACCTGCGACGCGTTACAAACCTACCTTACTCTGAAGAACTGCAGGTAACACCTGGCTTATGTAGCCTTCAGGGTTCCTAATATATATCTTTTATGTGGGTTTAAGGGGGTATCTGGGATATGCATTGTTAGCCTGACGTCCAGTTTCAGATTTTTAAAAAAATTATCAATCTTAAGGTGTATAGTAAACCTTTAGGTAGCCGCCCGGAGCAGACACAGCGATCAGTCGATCAATTAATCGATCGATCTGTCAGTAAATTTCAATAGCTTATATATCACGTTTCATGTATACTACCGCATGAATTACGCAAACTGTTCACAAACCGTACATCTTGCAATAAATATTTACCGTACGTATGGCAATAAATGTTTGCTAGCATATGTCCGACAATACATGTTTGCCGCCGAATTCCTCACAACAGACGCTCCCAGCAAATACCAGACAGTATTTATCCGTCGGCTTTTCGCTTGTCTCATCTAAAATTAAGAGCTTGCGCCTTCTAAAATATGCAAGCTGGCGCGTGGGGGTGCGTGTCTATGGGAGGAGCTGGCGCGTGGGGGTGCGTGTCTATGAGAGGAGCTGGCGGGAGAAAATATGATGCTGAATGGAGAGAGGACTGTGAAATGGCCATCAAAAATTTGCTAGGAAGCATTCAACTCTTTCTCTTTGTCTCTCTCTCTTACTCACTCTCTCTCTCTCTTACTCACTCTCTCTCTTTCTCTGTCTCTCTCTATCTCTATCTCTCTCTTACTTCCTGTCTCTCTCTTTTACTGCCTATCTCTCTCACGCCCCCCCCCTTCTCTTTTTCTTACTCCCCCTTCATAATAAGCATGTCGTAAAAGGCGTCTCACTCAATATTTCTGGATCGTTTGTGGAGTTCCTGGAAATCAAAGAGCTGATAAACTAACTTCGGAAGGCGCAAATGAAGAACAACCTGACGTACCGGTCTCTCATAAACAAAAGAAGAGAATTATCAAATCAATCAGTACGCCACCAAAACCAGCACAAGACAATTGCCACATTATGGACACACCAGAGAGCAAGTTATGATTCTACGCCTTAGAATGTTTTTTTTTTTTTTGCCTTCCTTTATTTCTATGCCCCTGTGGGTTCCAATGCAAAGACATTCTAGTTAAGCTGTTCTCCTGTTTTCTTAGTGTGTGTCCTATCCAACGCCAGCGTCTTTTCCTCACCTCTTGGTCCACTGGAGCCTGTTTGGTTCTCTCCCAAAGCTCTACATTAGTTATTCTATCACACCATTTAATTCCCTCTATTTTGCGCAGACACCATTTAATGAATGTCTGTAATTTATTAGTAATTGCCTTAGTTGTTCTCCATGTTTCCGCCCCATTCAAAAGTACTGATTTGACATCAGAATTAAAAGTTTTTAGTATAGTATTTCTTTTAATTTCTTTTGACCTGAATAAATTCCCTGGTGCTATGAAAGCTCATCTTGCCTTTTGTATTCTTATTTTAATATCTCTATCAGTTCCTCCATCTTTATCTAAATTACTGCCCAAATAGGTGTACGACTCTACGTCTTGGAGTGGGGTGCCCTTAAGGGAAACTACATTATTATTTGCCTGATTTATTCTCATTATCTTTGTCTTTCCTTTATGGATTTTCAGATCAAGCTGCTTTTATCTCGACATCTAGTAATTTAATTTAACTTCCATCTGATTCCGTGAATGGGACAGAAGAGCAATATCATCATCGAAGTCCAAATCATCAAGCTGTTTTGTAGTGGTCCACTGAATTCCATTCTTGGTGTTAGCAGTTACTGTTTTCATTATCCAGTCTATAGCCAGTAAAAATAAGAGAGGCGACACAAGACATCCCTGTCGCACACCTGTTTTTACTTCAAATGTATCTGTTAGCTTTCCCTCATGAATAACTCGACATTTCATGTCTTTATATGTTACTTATTTAATAATTTTCTGTGGGATTCTGTAGTTCCCCAACAATTTCCAGAGAAATTCCATATCAATGCTGTCAAATGCTTTTTCATAGTCTATAAATCCAATGTAAAGTGGTGAGTTTAGTTCAATGCTTTGCTTTATTATAATACGTAATGTTGCTATCTGGTCAGTACACGATCTGTTTGACCGAAACCCTACTTGTTCATCTCTTAGCTTTTTATCAATAGCATCTTTTAATCTTTACAAAATAATTCTACTTAATATTTTTCCAGGAACTGACAGCAACATAATTCCTCTATAGTTTTCACACTCCTGTAGATCACCTTTTCTGGGCAGTTTCACAAGATATCCTTCTCTCCAGTCTGTAATTCTTTCCTGTAGTTCTCTAAAATTACCCACTCCTAGCACATTTCCAATTGCCATATGCTTATTGCAGTTGATCATTTATTCATTAAGGGTTGTCTGTTAGGAGTTCTTATTCCTTGCAGTAGAGTAAATGATGTGTATTATCATTATGTACCTTCCCCGTGTGTTTTCAGGGCCCTGTTTGAGGGAAAACAAGAACAGACCCACTGCCTATCCAAAAGCATGTCGTAAGAGTCGACTATTTGGGAGTTTTCTTTACAGTCGGAGTGCGTCTGCCTGAGAGACAAGAAACCAACAGTCGGCACGCAAATGAGTCAGATCTGTCAAACGTATGCACACGCAACACTCAGGTTCTGAAACAGAACTGAAGTCCAAAAGTAGACGAACAACCAGAACTTTCCCCTGGAGTTTACAGCCGGTCAAAGTGAAAAAGATTATGTACCTGACATACAGAACAGGTATTGTCTGCTATAGTGAAGCTACCCACTCCAAGTTTCAGTAATTTCTTATTAAGTACCTTAAGTTCACTTGTTATTTGACATTTTCTAGTTGCAGCCTTAAACAATCTGTAGGCATGCCGTCCCTCTGAGCTCCTATTCGACATCCCTGTTTGTTCTTCTGATATTCTTTTTTCGACTTTCTAATTAAAGATCATTATAACTCATGGATACATGTATTTTATTACTATATACTCTGCCATTTTTATTTTATTTTCTATCTGTCTATTTACTGCCATCAATCCCTGCCTGCGCTGGTACCCACATAATTTGTACTAAGCATCCTATTGTCTTTAGGGGGGGGGGGGGGTGGGGGGGGGGGGGGGGGGGTTCGTGGTCCAGAGGCATGGTGTCCGCCTCGAGTGCTAGAGGTTCTGGGTTCGAACGCCGGTAAGGGCTGGAATTGTTTCACGTGGACTTCAACTTTTAGTAATCCCCCCTGGTCTATGGGAAATGAGATTAGATGCCCGTGTGCATTGCTGCACAGGTTTAAAAAAAAATCCCTTGGCAGCTTGAAATCGAAAAGAGTAGCCTAACGGCACTGCCCGGAGCAAAAATGTGGAGTTTGAAATCTACCAAAAGTATTTCAGTATCCCCGTCGGTGCTACAGAGTCTGTGCACTGTGCTGAGCTTCTTCGGACTCAGACTTGAGTTAGAAGAAGAACGGAGCACTTATGGGTTACTACCCGCGTGCTATAACGTTGATCTGTTGCTTAAACCTCCAACCTTGTTTTCAGATAAGATGTGCCCAAGAAAACTTTATATGTGATGTCATTTTCACTACATATCATGGTACTTTTTACCAGCCATTACTGCAAACAGGGAAACCGTTAAAACAGTCAATCTTTGTGGGCGATGTCTTACACCATTACCATTTCGAGTGCCTTCAGAACAGCTACCATTACTGCGGTAAATATTCAGAGGTCACTGGTCAGGCTGAAATTCTTCTTTATTTTCTATTTTTCGATGTAGATTCCTATTCCTAACTTATCATCTTCCCCTTCAGAACCATCCCTTTAAATAGTCGGACCAGACTGCCTTTGCATCTGTATTGTATTTGGCTAATGGCTTCTTCTTTTAAATGGTTCAGGTACTGCCTTATTTTGAGTAACTGTTAGTTTGTTAGTCATTTAGCTGTTAATTAGTTAAGTTATTTAGCCAGTAATTTGGATAGTTGCAGATTCAACTTTTTGGATCGTCCCTCTCTTATGTCAGCAAAACTACACAGAATGCTTAAAGCTGTCACTTAGAAACATTGAAACAAACCAGTTTCAGCGAAGCCACCATCATAAGTAAAGATCCATTGTCACGCTTTTAGGCGCACGGGCATACTGGAAACGCTCCCATATTTTTACAGACCAATCGGCACTAGCTGGGTAATGTGGTCAACATTACGCCGGTCGTCTTTACTTCCCTAGGACACAAATCCTGGTACCCATTTTAGACTGGGTCGACCTACGACGCCCCATACTAGGATTTTAAAAAATCTACTCAGCCAGCATGGGTTTCGATCACAGTACGTTGGAATTACGAGTCGGACTCGCAACGCATAAGCCACGGACGCCGCGCCACCATCATACACAAGTAATACACAAATAAGTCGTCTGAAATGACAAAAACGCACCTTCTGAAACTAAAACTGCAGTTCATCCTCAACGGAAGCAGTCGTACCGACAAATCGTCACTTGCAAACGCAGTATTGCGCAAGGCACTGTAAGTCTGATATTAACTGGCAACTCACCTTTTTCTGAATCAGTAAATTCAAAATAAAAAATAAAAATTATATATATATATATATATATATATATATATATATATATATATATATATATATATATATATATATATATATATATATATATATAGTCAACAATTATTCGACGCTGATATACTCCCGCACGTACAAGTAGATGTGTGTCAAAGCATTGAGTAATCTTTTAGAAGCAACCAAAATAACTTATTTCAAACATCAACTGTCCTAATTTGACTTTCCTGCCGACACTTCTACAAGAGGTCGCCACAGCTCTAAAGCAACCAGACGCGCAATGCTAATCGAACGATTTTAGTGATCTATGCCAAATCCCCAGTCGGCGATCTGCGTTAAGATTGGTGTCGCTACTCGACAAGTCTCGTGCTCAACCCAACAGATTCTATGTCAGGTCGGAAAACATTTCAGATGCATTCATTACTCGGAGTTCTCGTTACTTTATGGTCCCTGGAGATGCAGCGCGGACAATCACTCAATCAAAATAACACGCAGCAATTCTCAGCGTATGTTAATGACACGTCAGAAGGGCGGAAGGAAGAAGCAATTTTCAGTCGGTGTTCATAATACAAAGAAAGGAAACTGCAATACTGCAAGTGATAATACATGACTCAGTCATAAATCGCAAAGGATTGCAGGTTACACAGGCCTAGTGTCACCGTCTCAGGTCTTCTGCTTCTTCTCTTTTGTCTTCTATCCCCCAATGAAGCATAGGCTCTCAACCAACTCACGCCAAGTCGTTCTGTCCGTAGCTCTTGCGTGTAGCTCACCATATATCACCCCCGTCTTTTTAAAATATACTCCCTAGCTCTCTTCTCCTTGCGTGTGTTTGTGTGGTTTTTTATTTTGGGGGAGGGGGAAAAAAGGGGGGGGGGGGTGAATGTCCCCGTTTATTCCGATGATCTAGCGCTATTAATGCCTTCCCTAGCAGCAATCCACATCACGGTTGTCCCTTTTAAAGGAAGAACGCAGCAGAAGATTAAGCATTAATTAATTTATTGTTTATTTATTGAATATTTATTTATTTGTTGTGTGTTTACTTATTTGTTGTCTGTTAATTTTTTTCTTATTTGTGTATTTATTCATTGTTTATTTATTGTTTACGTATTTATTGTTTATGTATTTATTTATGTAATATTTATTTCTTGATTAATAACTAATTGTTTATTTACTTATTGTTTATTTATTCATTTACTGTTTATTAACAATCTTGATCTAAGCGATATGTTTGACATGTAATATGTGAAAAATGTTGGAATTAAATCAGTCCCATTGGCTATCAAAACACTAAAAGAGATGATTGGACAGAAACTTGCTCCAACTTAGACCTTAGACAGAATGGAAATAAAGCATGAAGTAAAAATCCTCTCTGGAGAAAGTATAAGCGTGAACTCAAAACCAGTGACAATCACTGAAGACAAGAAGAAAGCAGAACATTTCAATCATTTTTTTTCCCTTGTTTAACAGAGCAGGTAAGCTGTCAGAACTCAATAAAACACGGCTCTCCCAGTTGAAGAAACAAGAGAGAGCTCCAACAGCCAGCGACTCTTTTTTTTTTTTTTGGAGATGAATTTAGCATGGATGAATTAGAACAAGCCCTGAAGAAATTAAAACCTAGAAAATCGTCAGGTCCAAAACAATGCTGCTACATCTTTCCCGGTCTGTGAGAGTACTAATTCTCAGGCTAATTAATGAGACATGGATAACAGGGAAAATTCTAAACGCATGGAGGAATGCATATATCGTTCCCATATTTAAAACTCAAAAGCCTCCAGACGACCCCAAAAGCTACAGCCCGATATCCAAAACATTATGCTTGTGCAAAGTTGCCGAAAGAATTATAAATAAACGCTTGTATTGCTTCCTAGAGAGTTCTGGTGTTCTATGCCATGAACAGGCAGGCTTCAGAACCAACAGCTGTACAGAAGACCAGCTGTTCAGACTGACACAAAGAATACATGATGGCTTCCAGAATAAGAAACACACAGTGGCCGTCTTTGTCGACCTTCAGCAGGCCTATGACAGAGTATAGAGAAAAGGTCTCCTGATGAAGATGATGAGTATAGGAAAATACGGCAGACTGTATAACTGGGTAATATACTTTCTGATGGATAGAACAATCCAGATAAGGATACACAACGCAATCTCATCCAAAGAAGTTTTGGAGGAGGGCTTGCCACAAGGCTCATCATTAATCTTCATCAATGATTTGCCAGAACAAATCGAGGCCGAAAAAGCCTTGTTCGCTGATGATCTAGCAATATGACATAGTCTTGAAAATATAGAAAGCGGAGCCCAAAGACCAAATGGCGACCCTAGAAAACTGCCTGAGTACTGTCAAAGATGGAAACTCAAGGTTAACTACACAAAAACAGTCAAGACAATCTTTACCAAAAGCCATCAAGTAGCAAGGAAGAATATTACCCTGAGTTAAGACAGACACCAAATGATGAAAGAAGAGCATCCTACATACATTGGAATTACATTTAACCGGCAGTTCAGCCTCAAGAACCACGCAGAAAACATTAGGAATAAGGCAATGAAGCGGTTGCAGATAGTGAAGAGACTTGCAGGTACAGCATGGGGATAAGACAAGAAAACTCTAAGGAGTTTGCATCTTGGATATGTTCGCTCCGTGATAGGTTATGACAACTCAGTGCTTATAACCTGCTCTAAAACAAACCCAGAGACTCTTGACAGAGTACAAAATAATGCCCTCCGAATAATCATCGAAGCTATGCGGTCTATTCTAACTATTGCATGTGAAATCCATACAAATGTAGAACCCCTCGGTTGAGGAGAGAAAAAGTCACTGGAGATTTATGAAAGATGCGTTAGAAAGAATCGTAACCATCCTAATAGACATCTTATAGAAAACTGGGAATACAAACAAAGAATAAAGCACAAATCGGTTTTACACTGTGTACATGGAATACAAGACAGATACCACCTCCCAGAAAGACGGCAAGGCATTCAGAATGTTGCAAGAAACCTACCCCGACATGCTCGCTTGAAAGCTCCAAAAGTCTAAATGAAATTGGTAGACTAAGAAACCAAAATGTCTGACCCAATCACCCTTATAAACACACAGCTAAAGACCACTGGTTCCTACCCACAAGAATGGATACATGTTTATATTGATGGATCTGCATTTAAAGTTGCCATTAAAGCAGGGTAAGGAATCTACATAGTTTATCCCGATGGGTCTGTTGAAGAGATTTTTGATGCATGCGGGGAATTCTGTACAAAGTATGAAGCTGAAATAATTGCACTAGAAACAGCAGTATACCACCTAAAGACTGTATGGATGTTTACCCTTCAAAGGTCCAAAATATTGTCATCTTCACAGATTCAATGTCTGCTCTTCAAGCTTTGGAGTGCAGTGAACGCTGCAGAACTGATATAGCCAAGATAATTCTGGATGCTGATCAGCTCATTACTTCATACAACATTAGAATAGTGATGCAGTGGATTCCAGGTCACTCCGGCACACCAGATAATGACAGAGCTGACAGACTGGCAAAGAAAGAAGCAACACAAGAACAACCACCTACAGCGACAAACCTGCAGACAGCAAAAACGCTCATAAGAGCTACAAACAAAGAGACTTGACTGAACAGATAAGCTATGGGAGATACTGGAAGAGAGGTCTATATATACATGGCTAGCCCTGATCCTAACAATATCATTAATATCTACCAAGAAGAGACCAGGCCACCATCTTCAGACTCAGAATACAACATACTCCAATCAGTGGACATCTAAACAGAATACAGTCACAACACTCCACGGAGTGCCAGCTATGTAACTACCCCTACGAAACTGTTGACCATCATCTCTTTAAGTGTTCAAAACTCAGCGAGACTAGAAGAATGCTACTAGCTCCAAGACCAGACAAGTGGAACACCTGGTAAGGAGGGGAAAAAAAACAGACCGTGGAAACATGCAAATTCGACTACACGGCAGTGGGTCAGAGGGAGGAAGCTCATGCGCCGCAGGGTCGATAACAACAAACAACAACAGCACATACTAATTGTATGTTAACACGCAAAGCAAAGACTTTCAGCAAAGACGCCTTTAGGAAACAATCATGCACTTGGGAACGACAAAAGAGTTCGCTGCTGACTTTTTGACAGCTAACTCTATAAAATACCTCAAAACTCTACGACATGGCCATCGGCGGGTAAGAGGCGCCATAACCTTTACCCTCTGCTGCCTTGCAGGGTAAGTCTCTTTAGACAAAGACTATTGGAGTCAAACCACATACACACCGGCAGAAGGCAAGTGGAAACCACCGCTGTATTGTCCCTAGTCAATCATGCCTCAGAATATTAAGAATTCAGATGCTGCCTGAGTTCGTGGATCATAGAGAGGCATGATCGCCCACGCCAGTAAGCAAGGCACCTGATGATGATGATGATGATGTTGACTGTTAGGCACGATTCCTACTGTGTGATAAGGAAGAGGATATTACCTGCGACGTACTTTGGTTATTTTTGTCACGACGTCTCTATCACCGTGGACTTGTCCATGGGGAGATTTTAGGAAACAGACAAATGAGAGTTAAAAAAATTAACATTATGATTGGAAATCAGGGGAGGGAATGGAACAGTGCAACTGAATACTTCGACAAAATTAATTAACAACGGATAACTAAATTTATCATTGAGTGTGGTTAGAAAACTCAAAGGAAAAATGCTTAAAAACATCAATGGTGAATAGCAAAACACAACTATGAAATAGTAGAAAACAAGGGCAGAAAAATTTACACTACGGAAAGAGACAAAACAGAAAGCTATTGAAAACGGACATCTTGACAGATCTGAATATCAAGGAAGATTGGCTAATAAATAGCACCCTATCTGAAATATGTTGGTCATATCAAGCGCCACGACGGATTGGAACACATTATAGTAGAAGGCAAGGTACCAGGAAGGAGGGGCAGGGGCCGACAAACACGAAGATGGGCACAGGATATAAGTGACTCCTTGAGTGTGAAAGTGCATGAGGTGGGAGAGCTGGCGTGAGACCGAGTTTATTTCAGGCAGACCGTGATGAGAGCGACGTTCTGCAAAAGAACTGCTACATGGTGATTGAAAACGGAGAGGTTGTGGACAGGAGGGAAATAAAAACAGCTTATTTATTTCATTCTATAATTCAGAAGGTTATGTCAATATTGACTCTAATTACGTACCCAGATTTGATTTGCACAGTTGATTATTTATTTCTGAAGAAAAAAAAAACTATTTTGGTGGGTCTTGGAGAGTGGTAGGAGAACTACACCGTGGACAAGATTCAGACAAACAAATCGTTGTCGTAAACAGAGCAGTGGGCGCACCTGGCAACTGCAGTCGTTCTCCTTTGTGAGTTAAGGCACCCTTTTCGAGTCGTTAGCTACTTTTATACATCAATCAGCACTCGGTGGTCACCATCAAGCTGGCCGCTTTTATTTCTAGGACATTACCTCGTACCCACTTTAGACTAGGTCGTCGTGTCAATTATGAAAAATAAAAATCCGGTAACCCTAAACTTATCAGCCGGCAGGCGAGCATACTCTTTTATAGATACTGCAGCGCGCGTACACGTACACAGACATATGTGTTTGTTTTATATATATATATATATATATATATATATGTATGTATATATATATATATGTATGTATATATATATATATATAATATATATATATATATATATATATATATATATATATATATATATATATATATACATATATACATATAAATATACACACATATTGTTGTTGTTGTTATCGATCCAGTGGAGCGTGAGCTTTCGCCCTTTGGCCCAATGCCATGTAGTGGAATTTGCATGTTTTCACAAGCTGTTCTTTTCCTCCGTACAAGGTGTTCCACTTGTCTGGTCTCGGAGGGAGTAGCGTTCTTCTTGTCTCACTGAGTTCTGGGCACTCAAAGAGATGGTGTTCAACAGTTTCGTAGGGGTAGTTACATAGCTGGCACTCTGGGGAGTGTTGTGGCTGTATTCTGTTTAGTTGTCCATTGAGTGGAGTATGTTGCGTTCTAAGTCTGAAGATGGTGGCCTGGTCCCTTCTTGTTAGATGGTTAATGCTGTCATTGGGATCAGGGCCAGACATATGTCTATAAACCTCTCTTCCAGTGTCTCCCATGGCCCATCTGTTCAACTAAGTCTCTTTGTTTATAGCTCTTATCAGTGTTTTTGCTGTCTATAGGGTTGTCGCTGTAGGTGGTTATTCTTGTGTTGCTCCTTTCTTTGCCAATCTGTCAGCTCTGTCATTACCTGGTGTGCCGGAGTGACCTGGAATCCACTGCATCACTATTCTGATGTTGTATGAGGTAATAAGCTGATCAGCATCCAGGATTATCTTGGCTATATCAGTTCTGCAGCGTTCACTGCACTCCAGAGCTTGAAGGGCAGACATTGAATCTGTGAAGATGACAATATTTTTGACCTTTGAAGGGTAAACATCCATTACAGTCTTTAGGTGGTATACTGCTGTTTCCAGTGCAATTATTTCAGCTTCATACTTTGTACAGAATTCCCCGCATGCATCAAAAATCTCTTCAACAGATCCATCGGGATAACCTATGTAGATTCCGTAACCTGCTTTAATGGTAGCTTTAAATGCTGATCCAGCAGTAAGTATAGACATGTATCCATTCTTGGGGGTAAGAATCAACGGTCTTTAGTAATGAGTTCATAAGAGCGATTGGGTGGGACTGTTTGGTTTCCTCGCCTACCAATTTAGTTCGGACTTCTGGAGCTTTAAAGCGTGAATGTGGTGGTAGGTTTCTTGCAACATTCTGAATTCCTTGACGTCCTTCTGGGAGGTGGTATCTGTCCTGAATTTCATTAACACAATGTAAAACCGATTTGTGCTTTGTTCTTTGTTTGTATTCCCAGTTTTCTACAAGATGTCTATTAGGATGGTTACGATTTTTCCTAACGCATCTTTCATAAATTTCTAAAGTGGCTTTTTCTCTCCGCAACCCGAGGGGTTCCACATTTGTATGGATTTCACATGCAGCAGTTGGTGTAGACTGCATAGCTCCGCAGATTAATCGGAGGCATTATTTTGTACTCTGTCAAGAGTCTCTAGGTTAGTTTTGGAGCAAGTTGTAAGCAGTGAGTTGTTGTACTCTATCACAGAGCGAACATATCCTAGATATAAGCCCCTCAGAGTTTCCTTGTCTGATCCCCATGATGTACCTGCAAGTCTCTTTAATAACAGTAACCGCCTCAATGCCATATTCCTGATGTTTTCAATATGGTTCTTGAGGCTGAGCTGCCGGTCAAGTGTGACTCCAAGGTATGTGGGATGCTCTTCTTTCATCACTTGGTGTTTGTCTAACCTCAGGTTAATATTCTTCCTTGCTACTTGGTGGCTTTTGGTAAAGATTGTGTAGACCGTCTTTGCACAGTTAACTTTGAGTTTCCATCTTTGGCAGTACTCATGCAGTCTTCTAAGGTCTCCATTAAGTCTTTGGGCTCCACTTTCCACATTTTCATGACTCTGCCATATTGCTAGGTCATCAGCGTACAAGGCTTTTTTGGCTTTGATTTGTTCTGGCAGGTCATTGATAAAGATTAGGAATAGTGTACAGCTCAATGATGAGCCTTGTGGCAAGCCCTCCTCCAAGACTTCTTTAGAAGAGATTGCGTTGTGCATCTTAGTCTGGATTGTTCTATCTATCAGGAAGTATTTCACCCAGTTATACAATCTGCCATGTATTCCTATGCTCATCATCTTCATCAGGAGACCTTTTCTCCATACTCTGTCATAGACCTGCTGGAGGTCGACAAAGACTGCCACTGTGTGTTTCTTATTCTGGAAGCCATCATGTATTCTGTGTGTCAGTCTGAACAGCTGGTCTTCTGTACAGTTGTTGGTTCTGAAGGCAGTCAGATGTTTCCTGAAATAGTTTCCAGTTTGCTTTTCGGAAATTCCAACGGGTTCTCTGCTTGAAGCGTAATTTAGCGGTGGTGCTTACAGTTGTGAGTATAGGTTTGTGGTCACTTCCTATGTCGTCCAGGACTTGGGGATAGCTTGCGTCTGTTAAGTCGGATGAGCAGATGGTCAGGTCTGGTCGGCTGAGAGATAGGTGGGCCCTGTGTAACAGTGTAGGTGTAGACTCTGTGTCCTGCAGCACTAAAAGGTTAGTTGTTTCACAAGTATCTTCGATGTATTTCCCTGTGCTATTGTAGTCAGGGTAACCCCAACGTGGCGAGTGTCCGTTGAAGTCACCAACAAGAAGGGTTTTATGGTACTGTGTCTTGTATAGTTCTGGTATGTTGCATGTTATCTGAGGTGGGCTGTACACGTTGTATATCGTATATTTGCTTCCATTGTGCCAGATAGTTATTTTTTGCACATCTGTAGGGTGAGATGTCGACAGCATTGTTACATCTCCTTGTATATAGGTCACTATGCCACGGCAGTCATTGCACTTAC
>CAJHNH020006068.1:503793-548793 GCA_905116865.2 Candidula unifasciata
AGATAGATAGACAGATAGAAAACAAAGGGATTAATAGACGGATGGAGACAAAAACAAAACAAAAGAACGGCATATATAAATACTAGACGACAAAAAGAGGGAAAGGTGATAGACAGGACATGAAAGCACACCAACAACAAAACAAAGAAAATACAAACTAAGGGAAATGCAAATATTTTCTGTAAAATAAAAATTTAAAAAAAAATATTGCACTCAACGACACAATACTTTCGCTGTAGCTTACAAAACCTTAAAACAAAGTCGCAAATAGTGCCCTCTGTGTCTGTAATTGTCTAGAGTAGTTGGGGCGTTTACGTGGTCGTAGAGCAATAAGTAACTGCTGTGAGTGGCTAGAGAAAGGGAATTGTCAGCACTACGGGGGACTGAGGCACTCAGACGGGCAGCTTACCAGCAATGGCGTAGAAATAGGCGGAAGGGTTAAGGAGGGGGAGTGGTTGTTGTTTTTAAAAATGTTAAATTATTAAGAATCCACATTTTAGCACTCGGGACACTTACACAAGCGTCCCGCTCTACATTTAGCAGCAAGCAAGACTGCTAATCCGATGGTACCAGTAACAGTCTGATTGTATATCCGTGTCGCCTTTTTCCTGAGTTGGCTAAGATTTCCTGGTAACTTCTAGTAAAACAAACTTTCCGAAAGAATTAGATCCGTGACACATGTTGAAAAAAGGGGTCGGGTACTTTAGCCCTCAGATTCTTGTTAATGTTGCGTGTTTCAGTAGCATGTTGCGAGAGGGCTTGTTCAAAAATAATATTAATCAATTTATCTTAGATCTCTCCAGAAAGCAAACTACTGGACGTAAATTTGCCTAGAAAAAAACCACACAACAGCCAGGGGCTGTTGGCGTTGGTTCTGCAAGGTCCTGCAAAGGATACGCAACTAACCTATCTTAGAACCAACACTTTGGGCTCTCTGACTCAGCGATCTTGTCGTTGAAAACAAAGCAATGAAAGTAATTGATTCTTTTTTTTTTTTTTTACGACTGCAAAATATGCCAACAACAAAACTGGAGGAGTGGCGGGAGGTTTTAGGCGCTTTTTCTCACAATGTAAAACCCAGCTCACGTAAGTCGCCCTATCTCGTCAGTCTTGAGATTTTGTCGGCGATTTACCGCGGATACTCCTATAGTCTACGGGTGTCCTGTGTTCTTAGTTTTCAACGTTTTAACGCACATCCACCACCGAAGACAAGCGTAAATATACAAAAACGTAAATAATATAAATGATTCGAAACGTTCCAACCGTCACGCCTTCGACGTTTCCCCTTGCAGTACTTCTTCCTTTCACAAAGGCGTTTACGTCTTTGCTTGTTTTTTTCTGATTCTCTTTTTATCAGTCGCGGCAATTGTTACTAGATTCTCGAATCCATTCCTCCAATAAGAATAAACTCCACAGGGTAGCATGTATAGCAGGAGTCTACCAATCATCAGTAGAAGTAATCTCTTGTCGACAAATGTTTCGGCCCACGAGCTCCTAGACATTTTCAGAGAGTGGGTCCACCTGAGTTAATGAAGCTCAAGGTTGATTTTCTCCTGCTGCACGTATTATCGGATGTTATCGGACAGGGACAAGACGGATTGGTGACTTTGCAAAAGATACTGTGAGATAAAAAGTCGTTGCGGTAGCATAATTAAAGCAGTCTGCATACCTGTACGACCAAGTGGTAAGCTTACGTTTGGTTTACCGGACATATGTTGGACTGGTGGCAGAGGGACACTGGTAGACAATTCGGAGTTTAAGGGATAAGACATTCTTTTCCACTAGACACCCGCACCAGCTCACCGCGGCCCGTCCCCCACGACGTTCCGTTGTGTCCAGAGCCAGCTCGAGGCCCTCTCAGCAACCTCGCCCAGTTGTTTAAGTGTCCGTTTGCGTTCATTACCTCGTAAGCCTAGTTGTTTAATCACATTGTAAAGTGAACTGGAAACGAGACCGCTTGCGCCTACCTCGACGCGAAGATTCTTTCGGTGTACACTTCATCTCTCCTCAAACCAGCCGCTAAGTCACAGTACTTCTCGAGCTTGTGCAGATGGCTTTCGTCCATTCGCGACTCATACGGCACGGTCAGCTCAATCAGGATAAGCTGCCGTTTTTCCGCAGAGTGGAGAACTATGTCAGGTCGCAGGCCAGACTTCCGGATTAATTCATGGTACTTTTCATGGCCAGGCAGGTCAACCGCCAGTAACCAGTCCCTCGTACAGTCTAGCATCGATGGAGCGTATGCGACTTTGTTGAATTTACCTTTGTGAATCTGCCCAGCCTTAAGGAAGCGTATGGGGACGACGGTAGGACTGGCCCTCGCACTGGCCCTCATCCTAGCTTGGTCCACAACGGCTGCTAACTCTTTATAAGCACCTTGTAGTGACGCCAAGTATACCTGCCTTGACCTAGGGCTTTTCTGCACGCTGACAGAACGTGCTCGAGCGTCTGCTTAGCTCTGCATAGCGGGCATGTCGGGTCGTTAACCGCACTCCACTTTACCATGTTGACACCGGACGGTAATACATCGTAGGCAGAACGAACGATAAAGCTCAGTCACAGCGGGGTCATTCGCCAGATCTCAGCCCATGTGAGTACTCTTGGCAAGGCGCTCTCCTGGCTGACCCAATGGCCCCGCTGCGACTGTTGGGCTGCTTTCTGAACCCTAACCTCGTTTTCGTTATCTCTGATTCGCTGTATCACCATGTCTCGGCGCTCTTTGGCTGTGGCTTTGGACCACCAACTGACTCTCCCGTGTCCCAGGCCTCGACGGTAGATTTGAGTGTAACCCATAATTTCCCTTAATTTTAGTGCATTCTGGGCAGATTCGATCGCATCTAGGGCCTTCCACTTCAGGCGAGTCTTTAGAGCGGGCTGGACAGCGGTGACATTTGGGTCTGAAGACTCGCGCAAGAGCAAGGCGATCTTACTTTGCCGACTTTAAACTCTTCGGTTATTGATATGAACGGGAGTACCAGCTTCGCCTGTTTACAATACAGAGCCACATCAGTCAGACAAGGCGGTGCATCAATCCACTTCCTCATGGATGTGTTGATTTATCGCTCCATCGTCTCCACTGCAGTCATCGACACTTCGTAGATTAGCAGCGACCAGAGGAGCTTTGTAATCAACGTAAATTGGAGACACTAGACCTTGAACTTTTCCGATCAGCCTGCTTCGTCCTCTATAATATATAGAGGGTGGCTGCGTGGTCTCGAGGCATGGTGTCCGCCTCGAGTGCTAGTGGTCCTGGGTTCAAGCCCCGATGAAAGCTGGGAATTTTTCACACGGTTTTCTAGTAATTTCCCTGGTCTCTGGGTAGTAAGACCGGACGCCCTTGTGTATTGGTAAGCAGGTACGCAAAAAAAAAAAAAAAAATCACTTGGCATTTAGAAATCGAAAAGAGCAGCCCTACGGGGCTATTCGGACAAAATCTGGAGTTAAAAACCTACCCAAAGTATTTTAGGATCCTCGCCGGTGCTACAGAGTTGCTGCACTGAGATCCTTCACATTCAGGCTTGAGTTAGAAGAAGAACAGAGCACTTATAGGTTATACTCATGTGCCACGATGTTGAATAAACAGAGAACAACAATATCATAATATGTGGACAAGTATTGACCGTCTTTTTCAAATTGTTATAATAGATTTACAACTTTTATCTGTCTCAACCCAGGACTGCCTCGATTGTTTTTCTATCTTTCCAAGATATTTTGTTTTAGCATACTTCTCATAAACCACATCTCTGCGGCGAGTGTTATATAAGAATATAATTACTTGTTTTATGGATTTCAGTTGGTCATTCGAAGCATCGCCCTTTGAAGTCAAACAATATGAGAGTGTACTGTAAGCTGTTGATCAGTTAATGTAACATTAGCTGGAGTTACGTTTCTTTGCACTTATTAATATTTAATTAATCACTTAAGTGTGACTGGAACACTGAGATAATCTAACGTTTCAGTTCGCTTTTGATCTTAAAAGTATCTCTGTTAGGAATTGATGAAATATATATTCTATGATCTAAGCTGTATGAGGCCAACCATCAAACAAACAGATTAGGAGTTACAGGTGAGTTGCCGTGATGTTGGCGGCTAGACGCCCGCTTGCGGATCGGAAGGTCGTGGGTTCGTGTCCTGCAGGAGCCGGACTTTTTTTAAGAAAGGGGCCGTGTTAGCGCAGTCGATAGGAGACTCGCTTTAAAATCCAGTTGCGAATCGCTGCAGCCCACGGCCGGTGTTCACAACGGGGCTGTTCAGAGGGTTCACCCATCCTCTAGGTAAAGGGTACCAGAGTTAAGGCTCTGGAGTAAATGGAGGAACGTCGCTGTAGATAGGGAGTTGCCTGCGGAAGGCGACACAGGCGGATAGTTTCTCAGCTGTCAGTACTGGTGGCAGAACGCTTATGGTTTATAATCGTGTGCAATGACGCTGGTTCACATCTACCGACTTTACCTTTTTCAAGTTACAGGTGATGATAAAATGATGTGACAATATACTGCTTGTGTATATAGATATGTAAGTACGTATGTAGTAGATGAGTAGTTATGTAGCTACACAGGTAGACACAAAAGTATTCAGTTAGATGAGTAGGTAAGTACTAGGTAGGTACGTACGTAGTAGGAAGGGAGGTAGCTACTGTCTGTCTGTCTGTCTGTCTCCAGACACGGAGCAAGTAAACAGGGCCGTGCCCTGCTATGATACAGAGATCATGACGCATCAGGCGGTACTGTAAGGCGGGAGTCATTAACATCGAAATCAAAATAGTCTGAACTTTTGATCTGACAGTAGAAAGCTATTAGGGGCGGTATTTGGAAGGTTTGCTTCATACTGAACACATCCATCGCTCAGGACTTGTACTAAGGTAGGTAGGTCTGTAAGAAAGTATGAAAGAAAGCTGGAAGAAGGGTGTATAGATACAGAAAGGTGGGCAGACAGGCAAGATACATGAATAGGTGAACAGACAATGATGCGGCACATAATATATTTTACTTACTTAAAGCTCAGAAGGCGGGAGAATTGGAAATTCAGATGGAACTGTCGGATTTCAGTTATGCATATTTCTTGCGCTGTTATCAGTTCATTAGGAAGATTATATGTCCAGGCCGGTGTTTTTCGCCACTTGCCAACTCAGAAAGGGGCATTACCTGAAACATAATTTTGATTGCACTGCAATTATGTTGAGAAGTATGGCGAACTGAAGGTGCAGCTGTGGAAAATTATGTCAGTGAGGTAAAGAAACAAAAATGAAATATAGGTTTGAAATTTGAGGAGGCTACACTAAGGGCATTGTCATTCTTCCTTCTTCTTGCTCCTTCTTCTTGCTCCTTCGTCTTCTTCCTTCTTCTTCTTCCTTCTTCTTCTTCCTTCTTCGTCTTCCTTCTTCGTCTTCCTTCTTCGTCTTCCTTCTTCGTCTTCCTTCTTCGTCTTCCTTCTTCGTCTTCCTTCTTCGTCTTCCTCTTCTTCTTCCTTCTTCTTTCCTTTTTCTCTTCCTTAGAGGATTCTGATTCATTCTTCTTCTACCTTCTTCTTCTTCCTTCTTCTTCCTTCTTCTTGCTTTGCCTCTTCTTCCCTTCTTACTTCTTCCTTCTTCTTCTCTTCTCTTCTTCGTCTTCCTTCTTCGTCTTCCTCTTCCTTCTTCTTCTTCCTTCTTCCTTCTTCCTTCGTTCCTCCTTCTTCTTTCCTTCTTCCTTCCTTCCTCCTTCTTCTTCTTCTTCTCCTTCGTTTTTCTTCTTCCTTCCTTCCTTCTTCTCTTCTTCTTCCTTCCTTCCTTCTCCTTCTTCTTTTCTTCTTTTTCTTCCTTCTTCTTCTTCTTCCTTCCTTATTCCTTCTTTCTTCCTTCCTTCCTTCTTCCTTCCTTCTTCCTTCCTTTTTCTTTCTTCCTTCCTTCTTCTTCTTCTCTTCTTCTTCTCTTCCTTCTTCTTCTTCTTCTTCTTCTTTTGTTCTTCTTCTCTTCTTCTTTTTCTTCTTCTTCTTCTTCCTTCTTCTTCTTCTTCTTTCTTCTTCTTTTCTTCTTCTTCTTCTTTCTCTTCTTCTTCTTCTTCTTCTTCTTCTTCCTTCTTCTTCTTCTTCTTCTTCTTCTTCTTCCTTCTTCTTCTTCTTCCTTCTTCTTCTTCTTCTTCTTCTTCTTCTTCTTCTTCTTCTTCTTCTTCTTCTTCTTCTTCTTCTTCTTCTTCTTCTTCTTCTTCTTCTTCTTCTTCTTCTTCTTCTTCTTCGTCTCCTCCTTCTTCCTTTTCTTCAGTATCTTCATTATCATTATTATCTTCCTTTCCTTCCTGACCCTCATTATCTTTAGTATCTTCCGTATCTTTATTATATTCAGTATCTACATTATCTGTATCATCTTTCTGACCTTTCCTACCTTAATTATTCGCATTACTTTTATCATCCTTAGTATCATTAGCATCATTTTAATCATCATCTTCGCCATCAATTGTTTTATTATCATAATTTTTATCAATAATTTCCACATCATCATCTTATACAGTGATCATCATCATCATCTTCATCGTCACCATCATCACCGTCACCGTCAGATCATCAGCGTCATCATCATTCTCATTATCTTTTTTGTCATGTTTGGTCCTCCTCTTTGTCATCTCCTTCACCACCTTCTTCGTCATCATCTTCATCAACACTTTTTTCATCATCATCTTATTCATCATCATTTTCTTGATCGTCGTCTTTTTCGTCTTTTTCCTCGTCAGCATCCTCTTTATCATGTTCTTTTTCATCATCTTCTTCTTCGTCTTCTTCTCATCTTGTTCGTCATTACTTCCTCATCATTATTATCTTTTTTTTTTAATTTAGCTTTCTAATTATCTTTTTCAGTATCATCTTTTCTTCACTATCTTCCCATTTTCATCCACATTTTCATCCTCTTCCTTCTCCTTCTTCTCCTCCTCCACCTCCTCCTCTTCACCCTCCTATTTTCTCCAGGTACTACCTAACAGATATGATGGGGAGGGAGATGTAAGGCTCTTTTGTTTGTAATTTTCAAAGTGTTGTTAAAGTTGACCATCACATCTCAAAGGCTGTTCTTGAGGCTGTTGTGTCATATAAGGTTCACCTTCCTCCATGTGCATTACAGTTTTTCTTCGGGGTTCTCTATTTAGTTGATACCTTGGTCTTTTCATCAGATTCCCAGACTATTTCATGTGTTGATAATTAATGATTTATACGACTGGTCTCAGTCGCAGTCGTCTTCTAACTTCTTTATTTTTAATCGTATCTCTTATTACTTTGGAAATTCTTCTCAGAAACGACATCTCTGATGTTATGATGTTGCACTCATTCGTTGTAGTAATGGTCTGTGTTTGGCACTGGTAGCATGAACCTGGCCATAAAAGCATTCTTTTTACAGCCGACCGCGATAAATAAAGAAAGCTTTCATGTATAGTCCTGCTGTGTCGAGATGGTCATCATTGATAAAATAGATGTCCCTCCATGCCACGATGCCAAACCGTCTATGTTCTTTATTGGTCTCCCGCTGCCTCTCTTCCAATTGCCGGTTGTCAAGAAGCTATCCAGTTTTTCCCTTCTCACGTCGTGCCCACAAGTTTAAGATTCCAAGCGTCCGATTGCGGGTAGCCAGGTCTCTCTGTAAGTTAATTTTTTTCTGGACGTATTCACTGGGGAGCCACCGTGGTGAAGCGGCTGCACTCCTGCCAACAGACCCGAAGGTCGTGGGTTCAGGTACTGACGGAGTAGGTTTTTTTTTTTTTCTTTTTAAATAACCTATGCCCCCTCAGAAACATTTCTGGCATATCATACAAAGACCACATTACAAACGAAGAGGTTCGCATTTAAATTATTCAGCACATTGGCAACAATGATTTTTTTTTTTTTTTTTTTAACGGCAAAGAAAAGGCGAAACATGCAATGGTATGGACATGTAATAAGATCTATTAGCCTCTCAAAAACAATACTGCAGAGCTCAATAGAGGGAAAGAGGAGAAGACGCAGACCAAGAAAGACCTGGTTACAGAACATGACTGACTGGACAGGCCACAGGCATGCAACCATGAAGTCCATCGCGACTGACCGCCAAAGGGGGAGAGAGTTGACCAGACAGTCAACAGAAACTGGTGACTCAAAGACACGTAGTATTCATCATGTAGCAGGTCCTTTGCAGAACGTCGCTCTCTTCACAGTCTGCTTGTAAGAAACTCGGTCTCTTGCCAGTTCTCCCGCCTCATGAACTTTCACACTCAAGGAGTCACTTATATCCTGTGCCCATCTTCGTGTCGGTCGGCCTCTGCCCCTCCTTCCTGGTACCATGCCTTCTGCTATAATTTTTTTCCAATCCGTCGTGGCGATTGATATGACCAAAATATTTCAGCTTTCGAGAAAGGATGCTGTTTATTAGCCAATCTTCCTTGATGTTCAGACCTTTTTGAGATGTCAATATTTCTCATCTTCTTTGTCCAAGATATTCCTAGAATCTTTCTATAGCATTTCAGCTCAAAAGCCCCTATTCTCTTTCTTAAGGACTGAGAGATAGTCCACGACTCACATCCATATGTAGCCAGAGGGAAGATGCAAGCTCTCAAAAATCAAATTTTTATCTCCTTGCTGGTGCTTAACTATAGACTTTTAAGGCTGTTCAATCTTTGCATTGCTATGGCCATCCTCCTTTTAATTTCTGTCGAACAGTCTCCATTGTTGTTTATTATAGAGCCTAGATATTCAGAGTTTGTGACATTTTCAATTTCTTCATCATTTATTGTTATTTTTGGGTGACAGCCAGTTTTATCTGTGAACATTATTTTCGTTTTCTTTAAATTCAAGAACAGATTTTGATCTTCACTGTGCTTTTGGACGGACAATATTAAATTTTATATTCCCTTTACGCTGTTCGAAAGGAGGACTGTGTCATCTGAGTAGCGGAGTTCCGGAATAGGGTTGCCATCAATTTTGAGCGGATCATAACTGTCACAAGTCTGGTCATTTTTGACATTTCTCATTATATTTTCTGCGTATATATTGAATAGGAATGGTGAGAGAATGCACCCCTGCCTCATCCCCTTTTGCACCTTGAACCAGTCAGATGTTTCACCAGCTGCTCTGATGGCTGCTTGTTGTTCATGATAGAAATGTTCAATTAATTGCACTAAATGGAAACCCCATAATTTTCATAATAGTCCACAGTTGGTGGTACTGGACACAATCAAATGCCTTGCTATAATCAATAAAATAAGCATGAAGATACACATTGTATTCTCTGCATTTTTCAATACACGTAGTATTACGGGATGATAATGATGATGATGCTCCATCTTGTTCCAGCCTTTAATGGGTTTCCGCCAAAGTCCTGAGAAATAAAGGTGGCCGGCATACTGTTGACTAAATCATACACAACCACACAGGGAACGAACATTTGATTAGGAAGGCTACACGTACAAGATTAAATTACATCTATAGGATTGCACACCAGAAAAGAGAATGTAAAAGCAGACTGCAGTCGATATATGACATAAATGACACAACACAAAGGAGAATGGAGAAAGAGACTGCAGGCCATATATGAGATAAAATGGGACACAAGAAAAGAGAATGGATGAATGACACAAGAAAAGAGAATGGATGAATAGCCTACAGTTAATGTATGACATAAAATGGAACGACAGAAAGGAGAATGGAGGAATAGACTGCAGACCAAAAATTACGTAAATTGGCACAGTATAATGAGAGGAGAAAGATGATTACGTCATGATTATGAATTCGTGGAGTTTTAAAAAATGGGTAGACATATCAGATATGAAGCGTTATGACAATGTCGTATACGACAACAACTGTCGTCATATAAGTTTGAGAAAGTATATTGGGGAAACAAACCTAGGCACAATAGAAAGTTGAAAAGGTAAGAGATCATAATGAAATTAGTCTGTAATTGTCACTACTTGTGGTCCGTGAGACATGCGGCTGCCCTTTTCTTTTTATGACGTCCGCAGTCAGCACTAAAGATAATGTCACTGTCGGGGCGTGATGATTCTTTTCAACAGTCAAGTTAGATATTCTTTTATGTCAGAATTTCTTGTAGTTGAGTATTGGGTTTTTATTAAATTTAAGGTTCTTTTATTTTAACATTCCTCTCCTTTCATGTCTTGTTCTTCTCAAACTCTACCCTCTTGTGTTTTGTCAACACTCCACCCTCACCGTCTTCTTACCTGATTCTTCTTCTTCTTCTTCTGCTTCTTCTTTTTTTTTTTTTTTTTTTTTTTTGTGGTTCTTTTTCCGCTTCTTCTTCCTTTGCTTCTTCTTCTTTGGCTTCTTCTTCTTCTTCTTCTTCTTCTTCTTCTTCTTCTGCTGCTTCTTCTTCAGCTTCTTCATCTTCCACTTCTTCTTCTTCCACTTCTTTTTCCATTTCTTCTTTTTCTTTTTCTTCTGCTGCTGCCGCTGATGCTGCTTTTTCTTATTCTTCTGCCTTCGCCATTAAATGCCAATCTGGAATTTGTCATTTAGTTTACAGCTCGGCTGCGATATTTTTCCTTTTCGGTCCATCACTTTCTTTTTTTTTTTAGCGAAATACTAGTTAGTCTATTTATACGACCTTCCTTTAGCAGACAGTGTGTCTGTTCTTGTTCCCCTTAAAAATAGGGTGATGGAATCTTGTCAGGAATTTTGACATTTTATATAGTTCGTTACGGTGAAGTCGGAGCTTGAAAGCACAAACATATAGTTGTTGATTTTTGGTCGTTGGTTTTAAAGGTAGGATCACAGTACAGTAACAATGTTTATGGTCAACAACTAGTATGGTCAAGGTCAACAACTAGTATGGTCACGGTCAACAACTAGTATGGTCATGGTAAACAACTAGTATGGTCATGGTCAACAACTAGTGTCGTCATGGTAAACAACTAGTATGGTCATGGTAAACAACTAATATGGTCAACAACTAGTATGGTCATAGTCAACAACTAGTGTCGTCAACAACTAGTATGGTCATGGTCAACAACTAGTATGGTCAACAACTAGTATGGTCACGGTCAACAACTAGTATGGTCACGGTCAACAACTAGTATGGTCACGGTCAACAACTAATATAGTCATGGTCAACAACTAGTATGGTCAACAACAAGTATGGTCATGGTCAACAACTAGTATGGTCACGGTCATCAACTAGTATGGTCATGGTCAACAACTAGTATGGTCACGGTCAACAACTAGTATGGTCACGGTCAACAACTAGTATGGTCACGGTCAACAACTAGTATGGTCACGGTCAACAACTAGTATGGTCACGGTCAACAACTAATATAGTCATGGTCAACAACTAGTATGGTCAACAACAAGTATGGTCATGGTCAACAACTAGTATGGTCACGGTCATCAACTAGTATGGTCATGGTCAACAACTAGTATGGTCACGGTCAACAACTAGTATGGTCACGGTCAACAACTAGTATGGTCACGGTCAGCAATTAGTATGGTCACCAACTAGTATGGTCACGGTGAACAACCAGTATGGTCACGGTCAACAACTTGTATGGTATTGGTCAACAACTATTATGGTCACAGTCAACAACTAGTGTGGTCATGGTCAACAACTAGTATGGTCACGGTCAACAACTATAATGGTCACGGTCAACAACTAGTATAGTCAACAACTAGTATGGTCAACAACTAGTATGATCACGGTCAACATCTAGTATGGTCACGGTCAACAACTAGTATGGTCACGGTCAACAACTAGTATGGTCACGGTCAACAACTAGTATGGTCAACAACTAGTATGGTCATGGTCAACAACTAGTATGGTCACGGTCAACAACTAGTATGGTCACTGTCAAAAACTAGTATGGTCACGGTCAAAAACTAGTATGGTCACGGTCAACAACTAGTATGGTCACGGTCAACAACTAGTATGGTCACGGTCAACAACTAGTATGGTCACGGTCAACAACTAATATGGTCATGGTCGACAACTAGTATGGTCAACAACTAGTATGGTCACGGTCAACAACTAATATAGTCATGGTCAACAACTATTATGGTCAACAACTAGTATGGTCATGGTCAACAACTAGTATGGTCACGGTCAACAACTAGTATTGTCACGGTCAACAACTAGTATGGTCACGGTCAACAACTAGTATGGTCATGGTCAACAACTAGTATGGTCACGGTTAACAACTAGTATGGTCACGGTCAACAACTAGTATGGTCACGGTCAACAACTAGTATGGTCACGGTAAACAACTAGTATGGTCATGGTCAACAACTAGTATGGTCACTGCCAAAAGAGAAACGCAATATCACCCTACCTTTTCCCTTTATGCCGTAAAAAGTCACGATTCATGAGCAATGGAAAGACAAACATGTGTTTGCTTTTTGGCTTCGTTACACGGGAGAAGTCGTAAATTAGTTCGGATTCGAATCTGCATTGTGGTATTTCTTTTTTATTATTACCTTGCCTGCTAGGTCAAACATGGGTTTATGGTGATGTCCTGAAAAATGAAGGCAGCTGGCGTGACGTTTTCACATCGACCACTGAATGCTGATCGATTTATTACAGTATGAGTCTATCAGTATATTTTTGATGCGTACAAACCTTCTTTTATTTGCCCACTTTGCACACGTAGAATAAGAACACAGACTAGTCCGGTAATCTGATAATTGCTTGAGATAACAAACAATGATCGTTTACTTACATCACTGTTGCACTTGATGATTTTGTTCTTTTATTCATTCTCAAACGCATTTATTTCGTTAACAAAAATTTTTTTTTTTAACAAAGAAGAAAGTAATTAATCAAAATCAGGGTAATAAAGATGTCTTAATTTCTTGGGGTGCATTGGAGACACTTCTTGGGTACCAATGAGGTACTTTCTTGATTTCCCTACCAGGAACTACAGGATTATTATCTAGAGGACATACCTCAAGATAAGCTCAGATTAACCTCAGATTCAAAACACCCTTTGCACCACATACTCTTCGAGAAAAAGGGCAACAAGCTTAAAAGGGGCAAATCAAGGCTGGGTAGAGCAGACGATGACATCATGCAGGTGTGCAGACTTACAGACATCCATCCAAGTGAGGAGTGGATACCAGCGTCTAAAGCGCCCAGTCTCACATTTTCCTGGGCCGTGACGCTCGATAGAAGTTGGTAGTAGAATCAAGCTGCTTTCTATGACAAGGTATGCGCGCTTATCAGTGGCAAGTCGGATGAGACAGATGTGGTGATCTTCACAGACAGGTCCGTTATACGAGGACATGAAGAGTGCTTGGGCATTTACAGCTGGCTCTTCAGGCAGAACAGTTTAAGAAGCCAGCGGTGCCTTCCTCATGACCACCAGCAGCATGACGAGTGAGGTGATGGCGATGACACAGGTTTTCATGTGGCTGGGATCACAGGACTATTCCCGTGAGTGTGTTCTGAGTGATTCTTTGAGCATGATCCGGCGGGTCGAGGCAGGCTGGTTACGCAGACAGTGGTCTGAGTCTTTGCAAAACTCTCCTGTGTGTGCAATAACCTTTATTTTCGTCCCGGGTCATGCAGGCGTTGTTGGTAATGAAAAAGCTGATAAGACTGACAGGTGCTGCATTAATTGAAGATGGCCGGCCCATGGATCATGTAGGCATTGTTATTGCTCTTAGAGAGAGAGGACTTTCTGAGGATTTTAGAAGCAACGTGTCCACAATCCTGCTAAGAATACGAGAATTGGGAGTAAAGATCGGCACAGCCAAGCATGAGAAGCACACAGGACAAACACGAAGTCTTGTTAACGAACATAAGACTGGCTTTATTGACCACGCGCGACGCTAGTAAATATGTTGAGATGGGAATCTGAGCTCCTATGGATATAAAGTGTCTGGAGTGCTGTGTTGGTAATCTAACTCATAACTCATCTGACCCCATCAATTGAACGACGCTGCAGGAAAACGAAGCAACGACTTTCAGAGTGGGGGTCAACCTGCTTGACCTTGGCTTCAGAGATCCTTCTGATGAAAGGCGTGAAATTGCAATTTAAATACAAGACAATGAATCCAGAAAACTGCACAGCTGTATAAAGCTATTGACAAATCACTGGCGCAGAGAAAATATTTAAAACAATAGCCGTGGGTCTGACTGTCTCTAAAAGTAGGGTAAATTCTCAGTTGTGCATCCCTTATAGCAAACAATCTGTCTGTCTGTGGCTAGATTTCTGATTGTTTGGCCGATTGGCACTGATTGTATAGCACACTCTGCTTTTATATGTTAGTCCATCCATCCGTCCTTCTATTTCATAGTTTTCGTTTGCAACCGTGGGAAATGACCATTCCTGCCACTTGAAGAGTCGCATCATTTTTTTTTTTTTTTTTTAACGTATCCAGAAACCATGAGTTGTAAACCCTTTGGCTATGCATATCGCAACCCTTCGGCCTTGATTCCATTATAGGTACCGTTAATCTGGGAGAAATGTGGCTTTTCTGCCTACCCCCGGGAGTGAACACGGACCACAAGGAGTTCGTCACCCGGCCGCCGCGAAAGTCAGGTTTAACTAACTTCGCTAGAGAGCCGGGCTGAAGAGTCGCATCATAAATAGTTAACCAATATGGTAGATCCCAAATAGCCAGCTCAACCTCAAGAACATTATAATTAGGGCACCTGTAACTACTACACAAAGTACTGCCCTGTGTACCTTGCAGTCGTGTGGGGTTAACAATTGACTATAGTAGTCTAGGACTCTCGTTAGTTCAGGTCGTGTGTAAGTAAACAAAAAAAGTAAAGGACCCTTTTCCACGCCTTTAAGCGTATAGGGCATATAGGGCTAGACCCATATTTTCACAGACCAATCGGCAAAAGATGGGTGCTGTGGTCAGCATCACGACTGCCACCTCTACTTCCCGGGACTGCACCCGGTACCCACTCAAGGCTGGGTCGACCTGCGAGTCAAAGTCATTTTTGAAAAATGTCCGTCTCCGTCAGGGAGCGAACCCACGACTTTCCGATTCGCGGTGAGCGTCTAGCCGCTCCGCCTCGGGAACTCCCATGTCGTGTGTACCTGGTATTTATATTTGCTCTCAAATTTTTGTTTCCTGTTCTGCCATTTATTTCTTTTAAGAAAAATAAAAGATGGTTGTTCCTGACATGTTTTTAAAATATCCGGATTTTTCTTTCTCTCTAGGTCTTTCTACTGTAATGGTATGGCAGAATCATAGGTGCAACAAGTTATAAATCAAAACGCTGGCAGAGATGACGCAATGAATTGTTCTTTTCGTCGAGCTGAAAAATCTAACTAGGGTGTTTTCAGATATAGTGAAGAGAGATCATAGAACCACAAAATAGTGAGTTAAAAAAATTCTACAACGTCAATCAAGAGGATGAAGATGGGGGCAATCTCTGCAGCTCTGAAGCGGATATCAGGAACCATAATTATGAGGAAATTATAGTGTGCGATGGTCAGTCGGTTCTGCTAAAAGTTAATTCAAAATAGACACAAGAAAAAGTACGGAAACACTCTTACTGGACAAAGGAAACATTCTGAAGTCGATTAATAAACTAATGCCGATAGAATATAATGTGTAAGAATTTTGAACGTGGTTGTGTGGGGGGATCTGGCAAGAAGAAACGTATGGCATGAAGGGAACAACATGTTTAACAATGTGTGAACGTGGTATTGTGTGTGGATCTGGCAAAAAGAGACTATAGGACGAAGCGAACATCATGTATAACGATGTGTGAACGTGGTAGTGTGAGTGGATCTGGCAAGAAGAGACGTATAGGGCGAAAAGAACAATATGTATAATAAAGTGTGACCGTGGTATTGTGTGTGGATCTGGCAAGAGCAGGCGTATAGGATGAAGAGAACAATATGTGTATAATCAGTGTGTTAGAGGCACAGTGGGCATCTACAATTTAAAATATTTTCTGCGGAATACGAAGAAACTACGCATATGCTCGGTATGCAATGATGTGGATAACCTAAAATCAGTAATTAGTAAAGATCTCTCATCTCTCTTTGTCTCTCTCTCTCTCTTACTCTCTCGATGTGTGTGTGTGTGTGTGTTGTGTGTGGTGTTGTTGTGTGTCTCTTTTCCCCTTCTGAAAGTACTCCAGTTTTCTCTAATTGGTATTCAAGCAGTTTGATATAATCTGGTAACATCTCCCAAGTGCAGGCTAACAGATATACATCTATCACCATCATGTGTCATATGTCACTCTCACCATATCACTTACTCATTTGTTCACCGCTTACACCCCCTCCCCCCCTTTTTTTTTTGGGTAACCCTCCCCCCTGGGTCACATAGCCTTCTCACCACTCGAATCGCAAATTCTCAACGATGATTCTGGTGAAAGCTAAGAAGAAGAAGTATTCCTAGTAACTGATAGATCATACTCACTGCAAATGGAGGATTCGGTCCGTAAGTACTGGAATGTCCTCACCAGTTTATCTCATAGTGTGTAGCTGTTAATGACATCATATTCTTCTTTGGTACCTACCTTTACTTTCCATGCCACTGTACACACACACACACACACACATATATATATACATATATATATATATAATATATATATATATATATATATATATATATATATATATATATATATAATACACCACATTCAATGCATCGATCGACACTCAAGGAAAGAAGTAGTAAGAAGGACACTAAAGACAACCTAAAATTCGGAAGCTATATTTACCGTGCCGGGAATCGAGCCTTTTAATTATAAATGGCTTGTGCGCCTCGCTATGGAAACAAGTGTACTAAGAACATGACCAACTAGGCACCCCTATAAAAGGTTGTCTTCATTTGTCACGTTTGCATACAGCTTGAAACCCACAACTATGAAATACGGATATAATTCACCAGAAACCATTGAAATTTCACCATAGATTACGCTTTATTTACTTAGTTAGTTAGTTAGTTAGTTAGTTGGGTTATCATCATTGCACTCCGGACATGCCCATAGGTGCTCAGATCCTCCCCTCAGTATGAATCCCAACGTCCGATGGCTAATAGTACCAGTTCTATGTTTATTAACAAGTCTTCTGACGTGTCCGGTGTGCGTCTCGTTTTTTGCTGTGCCGATCTTAATTCCCAAGTCTGCCATTCTGGCGAGTGATGTGGATTCACTGCCACCAAAGTCCTCTATCCTTCCCATTTCTCTGAGGGCATTGATAATATCATCATGATCCATAGGCCGACCGTCGGTAGTGATAGCGGATCCAGCCAACCTGTCAGCTCTTTCATTTCCATCAACGCCTGCGTGTCCCGGGAACAAAAATAAAGGTGACTCCACGCACAGTGGACTTCTGAATTGATTCAAGCCATTGTCTTCGCACTGAACCTGCCTGAACCCTCCAGATCATACTCATTGAAATCACTTGAGTATACATATGCGGGTGTATTTTTGTGTTTCAAGCCAGGCAAACGCTTGCGTCACTGCCATCACCTCCATCGTCATGCTGTTGGTTTGTCATGGAGAAGGCGCCGTTGGCTTCTTTGACTGTTTTGCCCGCTGAGCGTGCTGTAAATGCCCATGCGCTTCTTCTTTGGCGTATAACGGATCCGTCTGTATAGATTATTGCATCTGCTTCGTCTGAATTTTCACCGATGAGAGCGTTGACCTCTGCATTAACAGCAACAGGATTCTCTTCTTTACATCGCCTGTTGAGTGTGACAATACAGGAAAATGTACAAATAAACGCCTGAGGCACAGGTTTCCATTCTGCACCAGGTATGATGTCGGTTAGGCTGCGCTGAGGGAAGTCTGAACTTTATTTACTTGTTTTTTGCTTGTTTGTGATTTCACTTCTTCTTCTTCTCGCCCACATTGTACCTCATCGAAGTGTGTGTGTGTGTGGGGGGGGGGGGGGGGGAGGAGATGTAATGTTCGTTGATGCGCTCTGTCAAGACTGATGTTCATTTCTGTAAGGCTGTTCTTAATGCCATCATTCCATCTTTTCCGAGGTCTTCCACTCGCTCTATGCCCGTTGTAACGTTTTAGTATAGCTCGTTGTGGCAAATAGTACCAGGGCATTGTTGTTAGGTGTCCAAACCACTTCATTTGTTGTTCTTTGATGACCTATAAGACTGGCTTTATACCTAGCATTCGTCTTATTTAATGATTTAGTATTCTGTCTTTCCATGAAACTCCTGCAGCTCTTCTAAGGCATTTCCTCTCTGTTGTTACAATTTTACGTTCATTGGAGGATGTAAGTGTCCACGTTTGGCATTGATAGCATAGTGTTTGACCTTACCCACTCAACTGTGTCAAAAACAATGCAAGCTGGCCTGATGCCGAATTGCCCGCAGCTGGTATCGAACGTGGCATGCCGGAATTATCAAGCGCATTCCCAACACCTAAGGCAAGAACGTTGACATCTGAATGAAATCGAAATGTTTTAATAGTTAGGTCGATCCCCATGTAGGAAGCAATTTTTTCGTTATTTTTAAGCCACATTCCGGCAGTGGTCTGGGGCCCTAATTATAACCCTACGGTTTAAATAGAGTTTCTAGGACCTGTCTCCCGGGTGATCCTCATCCGAATGGTGGCACTTTGTGTCACTGGGTGTTTATCGCTTGGTGTGATGTCCTAGTGGGGTAAAACGTCAGTCAGTCAGACCGAAATGTTTCTGTGTGTCTTTTATTTCAGTTTCAACTGTTTTTATTTTGGGTCTCTCCAGACCATCTATTTGATACCGCGTTTAACATAATGTTTAGGGACGATTTCTGTTTCTGCTTCTCTTGTAATTGTTGTTGCTGCTGCTCCGGTTGCTGTTGATGAGGATGATGCTGTCACAAGTAGTGTTTTTGACATGGTGGGCAGAATTTTATTTGTAAATCTGATTCAAACATAATAAAATGCATATGCTCCAACAGATACAAAAGATTAGACAGTATTTAAATAATAACCAGAAAATCATATGTAAATACACATCACATATAATGTTGGGGGGGGGGGAGGAGGGGTCCTTAGGGGAGCTCTATCATACTGCATGATGTTAATATTGCATATTATATGTGTTCTTCCCCCCCCCCCCCCCCCCCCCAGCTCATATAGTACTCCTAAATCTTTCTTCTTCTTCTTTCATCTTACCTTTTTCTTCACCTCTTCTTTTAATCTCGTTATCCCCCCCCCCCCCTTCCAAACCCACCATCGTTAGCGAGTGCATTTTCTCATGTTCCGGTTTCCACTTCTTTTTTACTTTCCTCTTCCCTGTTACTTTTACACTATTAATTTCTAATCTTCGTCTTCAAATAAATGATTTGCTTCGCATTTTACCCGACGTTTCCGCCATCTTCATCAAAGGGCCGTAACAGTTCAACCTTGGGCCAATTTCGCGAACAAAACCAAACAATAACGACAACAACAGAAGAACAGAAGACACAAAGGCTAAAGAAGTAAATAATTACCACTAGAAAGAATCGACTGACGCCATGACTCACAAAGAGGTCATTAACTCTTTGGTGGCCGGGCATGAGTCCGACATGTCCCTCATAACAGCAATCACTGAGACTGTGGTGTCCGATAAAAGCATTGTTTTGCAGTCACCCGTCACCGGGAAACCAACTGGCACTCGAATAATAGGTGAAACAGGAATCTATAATGTGTGGACGAGGCGAGGGACATATCTGGTGACAGTAAAAATGTGTGGACGGAGGGGCTCTAACAAACTACAAGTGTTAATTTACTCGTGTCTGCGCAAAATGGTGAAATTAACTGGCTTGACAAAATCACCATTGCGGAGCTCTGGAAAGTTTTTAAACTAATTTTAGTGAATTAAAAGGCGAATAAAAGATGTCGTACACTGAATAAGCATATGCTACTACATACCTTCTTACCTACCTACCTTCTTACCTACCTTCTTACCTACCTACCTACCTTCTTACCTACCGTCTTACCAACCTACCTACCTTCTTACCAACCTACCTACCGACCGACCGACTCACTGACAGATCGACTCACTGATTCACTGACTGACGGACTGGCTGACTGACAGACTGACTGGCTGATTCACTGACTGACGGGACTGACTGACTGACTGACGGACTGACTGACTGACGGACTGACTGACTGATTCACTGACTGACTGATTCACTGACTGACTGATTCACTGACTGACTGATTCACTGACTGACTGAATGACTGACTCAATCACTGAATGATTGACTGACTGAATGACTGACTCACTGACTGACTGAATGACTGACTCAATCACTGAATGATTGACTGACTGAATGACTGACTCACTGACTGACTCACTCACTCACTCACTGGCTCACTCACTGACTCACTCACTCCTACTACTATAACGACTACTACTTTCGTTTGCTTGAAATAGATGATCTATATGTGCAATGTTGTCTCAAGTTTGAACTTAGTCATTGGTAATTCACTCAGCGACCCATAAAGTTTAGCTTGCACTAGTATTTCTTTTGGCCAAAAGTTTTGCCTTGATTTTTTTGTATTTGGGACAGTCTTGGAGGACATGATCTGTTGTCTCAGATGCTAGTCCACATGTGCACATGGCTGATTCGCCGATTTTAAATGTTGTGTACATGTGGATGCAAAGTCGATTGTGTCCTGTTCTAAGGCGTAGAATAATAAGTTGATCTCGTCTGTTCATAATATGGTAATCGTCTTGTGTCGGTTTTGGTGGCTTTCCACCCCCTGATTTGATTTTTGTCTTTATTTTTTTTATAAGAGACTGGTATATCAGGTTGTACTTTATTAGCACCTTCCTTAGATAGTTTATCAGTTCTTTCCCCTTCCATGAACTCCAAAGTGGGATAGTATCCATTGCATTGTTATCTAACATCGGTTGCCTAGTTTGGAGAGTGCGGATCAAATACCAGGTAATTTTCCAGACTGGAGTGCCTGACGTACCGCTCTTGCAACTGTTACGAATACGCAGAAAAACTAATAATTTAAATATGTCCCTACACATGGACCCACAAATCCAAAGACACTAAAGCTGCCCAACCCAAATTATCTTTTAAAACAGACAATGGGCAAGTAAAGATAAAGAGAATAAAAGCTGAGATGGTATCTATGGCAAGAATAAGGCGGCTTCAAGCAAGGTGGTTGGAGCCTGTGTTCTACTGCAGGATGAAGCTCAGAAGAAAACTATACAGCAAAATGTTACCAAGAAGTAATGTGCGTCTTTTTGTATCTTAGTGTGTGTATATGTTTGTGCGGGTGTGTTTGTCATTATGTATGTGTATCAATGAGTGTGTGTTAGTTCTTATGCATGTTTGAGTGTGTGTATGTCTGTGTCTATGTATTTATGTTTGTTTTTGAGTGTATATATGTTTGTGTCGGTGTGTTTTTGATTAAATATTGGGTGTGGTATGTGTGTGTGTGTATAATGTGTGTTAGTTCCTATGCATGTTGGAGTGTGTGTATGTTTGTGTCTCTATATTTATGTGAGGTTTTGAGTGTGTCTATGATTGTTAGGGTGTGCGTGTGTGTGAAATGGTTCCTGTGCATGCTTGAGAGAGTGTGTGTGTGTGTGTGTATTTATGTGTGTATTTATGTGTTTATGTGTGTTTGTGCGTGTTAATTCCTATGCATGTTTGTGTGAGTGTATCGTTTGTGTCTTTATATTTATACGTCTATTTGTGTGTGTATTTCTCTTTGTGTGTGTGTGCTTGTATTTGTCTGAGTGTGTGATGTGTGTATGTGTGTGTGTGCCTGTGTGTGTGTGTTAGTAAAGTCAGAAAAATGGCCCGTTTCATGCCAGCAGTATGTGGGGCATATGATGCTAGACCCATTCTATCATAGATTGATTGATCATATGATCAACATTACACTGGCCGCCTTCAACAAACATGTCCTCCAAGTGGGGAGTTTTTTGGTTATAATTGTGACGAGGTTTACGTGTCCCATATAAAATGGCTTAGTACTGCTCGCCTCCAGGTAGCCCTGAAAAAGACTCCTGCTCGCCACCAGGTAGCCCTGAAAAAGACTACTGCTCGCCACCAGGCAGCCCTGAAAAAAGACTACTGCACTGCTGGCGAGATCAAAAGATACAGACCCAAACACTGTCACGACCAACGACGAAGCCGTCTACTGGCCAGCCAATGGACAGGCAGGTCGCGGATAAAACTAAAAGGCGTAACAGCTTAGAAGCTTCATAGAAAGAGACGCAGAGAAAGACACCGAGACAGGATTCCTGACAACCTTTTAACTTGACACGAAAAGTGTGAACCTGCAAATTGGTGCATGCTTTAGGAGACACTTAAGTGTGGAGAGGCCTGATCGCCCACATTAGCCGGCAAGACACTTGAAATGATCATTCTGTTTGTATGTGTCTTAGAGTCTGGGGCAAAGAAACAGCATACGTTTTTTTTTCGCGCGCGCGTGTGTGTATGTGTGTGTGTGTGTGTGTGTGGGGAGGGTAGAATAACAGTAGCGTATCTGTACGATGTGTGTTGCGAGAGTAGAATAACAGTAGCGTATCTGTGTGTGTGTGCAGCAAGGGAAGAATAACAGTAGCGTATCTGTGTTATGTGTGTGTGTGTGTTGAAGTTAAACTCAAAGACCATCATGTAGCAGGTCCTTTGCAGAACGTCGCTCCTGCCACAGCGAGAGAAACTGGGTCCGCGCCAAATCTCCTCACTTGCACTTTCTTGCCCAAGGTATCTCTTCTACCCTGTGCCCATCTTCGTGTTGGTCGTCCCCTATCTCTCTTACCCGCTACCATGCTCTCTGCTATTTTTTCTTTCCAATCCACCGTGATGTTTGATATGGCCAAAGTATTTCAGTTTCTTAGACAAGTTGCTGTTTATGAGCCAATTTTCCTTCACGTTCACATTTTTTAGAATGCCATTTTTTTCCTGTTTGATTTCAGCTCAAAAGCCCGTATTATCTGCCTTAATGGTTGCGAGATTATCCACGACCCACACATTTTCATTTGTATTTGTTTGCTAGAGCTTAGCCAGAGATGTTTTTAACGTTGCTTACATTTTGCATTGCCATGGTCATCCTACATTTAATTCCGTTGTAGTCTCCACTGACGAAAATTATTAAGCCTACACATCAAAGCTTGTGACAGTTTCAATTACTTCATCGACTACTGTTAACCTTGGGTGACACGCAGTTTTGACTGGGCATTTTTTTAAAATTATTATTATTATTATTATTATTAACTAGCTGTACCTGGCCACGCGTTGCTGTGGCACAGTCTGGCCATATGGAAAAGAGAAAAAAATAGAAAGCGCACGTGTCTAATATGAGTAATTTTGGTTCATTGTCTGTGCAGATATAGAGATAGCGTGGTCTGTTGACTCTAGAACCCCCAACTTATAACTGTGTCTGTATATTAGTGGTCTATTATGTTGTATTACTGAATTTTTAATTAAATGTTTTTTTTTGTTCATAACATGCTAAAGTTATTAGAATTTTTTAAACAACTGAAAGTAAAGAGTTCCAACAATTTCGCAAAAAAAAAAAAAAAGCCAACAAAAAAAAAAAAACAAAAAAAAAAAAATTACTGAAGCAACGTTACTAAAATATAAAGAATGAAAGAATGACAACTTTCAAATCAAGATTAGGTTAACAAACTAGGTCATCACCCCTCCCCTCCTCAATCAATCAAAACCACGATCAAAATACAAAATCTGAAATGAGAGTACGAAAAACTCTAGATCTAAAAAAGAAATAATTTTAATGTGAGGTGTGTTTGAACAACAGATCAACATCATGACACACGGGTAGTAACCCATGAGTGCTCCGTTCTTCCTTCAACGCAAGTCAGAATACGAAGAAGCTCAGCATAGTACACAGGCTCTGTAGCACCGGCGAGGAACTTGAAATACTTTGGTTAGATTTTAAACTTAAAATTATGCCCGGGCAGCGCCGTTAGGCCACTATTTTCGATTTTTAACAGCCAAGGCATTTTTTACGTGCGCAACAATGCACACGGGCGTCCGATCTCACTACCCAGAGAGCAGGCGGAATTAATAGAAGTCTAAGTCCACGTGAAAAAATCGCAGGCCTTACAGGGGATTGAAAATGGAAACTCTAGCACTCGAGGCAGACACTATGCCTTGAAACGCCCTGATAAATTGAAGGAGAATTGATTCTATCCTGATTGATTCTACGTGTTTTCTACGAAGTGTTAAATGTGACGCTGATCACCAAAACTTACAGAGTCTTACCAAGTCTTCGAAGCTACAGGTGGCAATTTGAGTCACTGGACTACATTCCTAGTCGAGTCTCAGTTCTTCAGTTACGCAGCTGACCAAGTAGCGCGACTCGAGTTTAGACCCCAGCCATTATGATGTATTTAAAGCATCACAGAGGATGGTCAACTATCAGTAAAGCGTGTGTATATGTGCAGCACACACATGTAAGTGTAGGATTGTATAGCGATCAAGTTGAAGACAGTGAAACTTTAAGCAGAGTGGCAAGCTTCACTGGGAGGTCACGGGTAGTGAGCAAGCTTTGGATCTTTTCTCTAGGCTATGCCAGTGTGGTGGGTAATGAACAGGCAGACAGATTGGCTGGATCTGCACCACTTGGTGGTGAATTGATACATGACATTGAAGATGTGGTCAAGGCCCTTTGGGAACAAGCAACGGAATCAGTAGAGAAACAAGATTATTTTGGCCTGGGGAGAATGAGGCACCTGAATGTTACCAGAGGGTCTGGCAGGTTCATTACACTTAAAAGAAAGGCAAGACGGACACATAACCAGATCGTGACCGGTACCATTAGTACTGGAACTATGCGTGGGCTGCTGAAGATGAGGACGGAGCACGCATAGGAATGCTCCCAGTGCTGTTATGTCAATTATTGACTCAGCTCAACTCAAATGTACAGTGATCAAAGAAGCCAAGTGTGATTTATAACTGAAAACAAGACTAGACTGGGCAGAGACCGGGAGAACATGTGCCCATGGAATGAATACGTGAAAGAATGTCTGTGATTCAGCCAGATGAGTTAGCAAAGAGACCAAAGAAGTGATAACAAGAAGACGGGTTGGTTTAAAAGGAGAAAACGAAGCATGATATTTTTTAAGTGAAACAAAATTAAAAGAAGCTGAGATTGAATTTGGGAGAAGATAAAATAGACGAATAAGGCGTCTTAGCTGTAGTAGTAGTAGTAGTAGTAGTAGTAGCAGCAGCAGCAGCAGCAGCAGCAGCAGCAGCAGCAGCAGCAGCAGCAGCAGCAGTAGTAGTAGTAGTAGTAGTAGTAGTAGTAGTAGTAGTAGTAGTAGTAGTAGTAGTAGTAGTAGTAGTAGTAGTAGTAGTAGCAGTAGTAGTAGTAGCAGCAGTATTTGAGGTTGTTGTTGTTGTAGAAGCAGTTATTGTAGAAGCAGTTGTGGTAATAATAGTGGTAGTAGCAGCAGCAGCAGAATTACCAGCAGTAATAGTCACAGCTTTAATAGTAGCAGCAGCAGTAGTGGTGGCATTAGCAGCAACAGCAGCAGCATAACAGTGCTTTACAAACAACAGCCTACCGTTAATAAGGCTTCCGAGCAATGAAGGCAGAAACCAAAAAGCTACGACCCAACGCCGTTTGAAAAAAAAAATTGTATCTTAACCACAAAGAACGGAAACATGATCAACTACTTTATTTGTTGAACACAACAGCCCACTATGAAAAAAAAAAAAAAAGCGTCCTTTGCAAATACTGCTTTCACAAAAGTTCCAAAATTACGACTCTAACAAAAACCGCAATTTTATTTTTTCATCACAGCAATATATTTACAGATATTCTGCTCTAAAACCTTGACATACATGTCTGTTGGATTACAACGCTGAAGGGCATATCTGTTGAAAACATAACAATTTAAATAATAGTGTGTGTGTGTGTGTGTGCGTGCGTGTGTGTGTGGGTGTGCGCACATATATATATTTATTCAAAATCGCATCCATGAGGATTCTTTTCCAAATTAACCTTGGCACCCCAGGTAGACCCAGCCCAAAATAGGTACCAGATAATATCTTGGGAAGCAAAGCCAGTGGGCGTAATGTTGACTCCATATATATATATATACATGGCTATCCTCCGAATAAAGGTCCTAAATTATCAAGGCGGAAAATAACAGGGCCTCAGTCACGTGTTATTTGCGCACTTCCGTTGTCTTAAATTGCGCACTTCCGGTGAATTTCACAACCGCAGAGGGTATCCCTCACGCGGCGTGGATTAGAGCTAAACTAGATGGCTGGGACTCACGAGCAGCAGCTTCTCCTGCAGATTCCTTTATTTTATTTGCTCGTGAGTCCTAGCCATCTAGTTTAGCCACAATCCACGCCGTGTGTGTGCGCGCGCGCGTGTGTGTGTGTAGAGAGAGAGGATAGAGATATAAAACGAGAGAGAGAGAGAGAGAGAGAGATAGTCGGGAGAAACAGGGAGAAAGAGGTAAGACACCTAGTTTAAGAAGACTGAAAAAAAGGCCTGTATAAATTTCCCGAATACAGTGATGCCAGTTCCTTTTTTAGTCCATGCATCATTTATTAATGTTTTTTTTTTTTTTCAAATTCATTATTTCTTTTTTTCTGGTCATTTATTCACCAATCAATCCATCCATCATCAATCAATTAACTTTATCTATATAGCTATCAATCTGTCTACTTCTCTCTGTATCTCTATCCATGTGTGCGTGTCTGCGTGTCTGTCTGCGCTTTATCTTTCTGTCTCTGTCATTTCTTTGATGTCTCTCGCTACTTTTAACTTGTGACTGAGTCTCGCTGCATCTCCCTCATTGGCATTATTTGTTGAACACAGTGTGTGTATATGTGTGTGTTTATGTGTGGTTGTGAGTATGTATGTGTGTGTATGTATGTGGACATATGTTTGTATATTTATGTTTTTAATTATGTGGGTACATGTGTCTGTGTATTTATGTATGTATGTGTGTAAATATTTAGGTGAATGGTGTGCGTGTTGGTATGTATATGAGTGTATGTGTGATTGTATATGAGTGTTTGTGTCTGATTGTGGGTGTGTGTGAGATTGTTGGCGTGTGTGTGTGTCTGTGTATTAGGTATGCAGGTATTATGTGTGTTTATATATACGTGTATATATATATATATATATATATATACGTGTGTGTATGTATGTGAGTTTCTGTATGTGTGATTGTATACGCGTGTACTCATCCATGTGTATTGTGTATGTAATGTTTGTGTGCATGTATGTGTGCGTATGTATGCTTGCATGTATGTGTATGTATATGTGTGTATGTATGTATGCATGTGCGTATATGTATGTAAATGGGTGTGTGTATGTGTGCGTGTGTGTATGTGTGCGTATGTGTATGTAAGTGGGTGTATGTATGTATGTGTTCGTATATGTATTTAAGAGGGTGTATGTACAACGTCCGAAAATTAAGTAATGAGACTAATTGCATAAAAATTTAAATAATCAACAGTTGAAGATATAACATGCATTTTATTCAAAGTAAGCCCCTTGTGCATTGATACATTTGGATGTTATCAATATCGATCGTCAAACAAGCGTCCTTTCAATGGCAACTTTAATTCTGGGACAGAAAAAAGTCACAGGAAGACAAATACAGGAGAATAGATGGTTGGTTGAGAATACACACTTGTTTTGGGGCCAACAATTCCTGTATAACTGTCGCCCTTTAGACCGGTGCATTGTCTTGAAGAAGACACATTGGCAGGTGTTGAATACAAACCAGCAAGCAATGTTTTTTCTTTCCCAAATCTTCCACTAAAACTTTACGAATAGTCTCCGTATTAACACCAAATTAATCTACCTCAATCCTCGCAGTCGAACAACGATCTTCTTGTATCCGTTCTCGGAGTTTTGTAATGAGTTCCTCATTACAAAGAGAAATTGGGCGTCCAGGTCTAGTTGTATTAGTAATTATTTCCACATCGCCTTTGAATCGTGAACACCAGCTGAAAATCTGTGACGAGATAAAACAAATATCCCCATAAACCTGTCGCATCAATACAACTGTTGCAATTGCGCTTTTTCTGAATTTTAAACATAATTTACTGTCAGCTTATTTGCTCCATGCTGATTACGTAACATGCACCTCAAGCTTGGTTAACAAAATGACGACTTTGTTGTTTGTTATCGGGCGGCGATGAAAAGTTGCCAGATCATAGACGAATGTTGTCTCTATGGATTCCTTGCTGTGAATCATAGATGGCAATTTTATCTTAGCCATAATAAAATCAGTCTCATTACGTGATTGTCCTACCTTGTATGTATGTATGTACGCATTTCTGTATATGAGTATGTATGTGTATGTATTTAATTTAAGAATATAATGTACGTGTGTGTGTTTGAGTGTGTATGATTGTGTATACATGATGTGTGTATGTATTATTCTATAATGTATATACTTATTTTTTTATTAATGCATTACTGATAACAGGCATTAGTACGCTGAAAGATGAGTGATTAGTAGGGCCGAAGCTCAGACTGGCCTGAATGCCCAATTTGTAACCCTTTGAAAAAAAGTATGTTTGTTCGTTCTTTCCCATCTCTTCCTCACTTTTTTTTTTAATCTGGCTCTGATTATCTCCACCCCCTCCTCCCCCTCCCCCTTTTTTTTTCCACTTTTCTCACACACCTTTTCCCATTTTTTTTTCTTCAAAAAAAAAACAAAAAACATTAAATATTGAAACAAAAAGGTATAAAATTTTCGTTTATTGTTGTTTTTCCTAACCAGGGGTACATTTTGGGCAAATTGTGCACTTCCTATTTGTGTAACAACCGGCCGTTTCCAAAATGACATATAATTTGTTTGTTTCTCAGTATGACGTCTGCATGTTAGTTCTCCCCCCCCCCCCCACCCCCCCCCTTTCCCTCCTCCTTTTCCCACATCCTAATTTGTCTGCTGGAGGTTAAAAAAAAAAGGACGATAGGCTCTGAGAATCTGATGGGTTTGGAAATTGAACACGTACACAAGTAATGTGAGCTGCAGATGAGATGCACCGGGAAGAGTTAGAAAGCATAGCTCGGCGGTTCCCACTTACCTCAGACGTGCGGACCCATCTTTTTTTCAACAGTCTGCCATGGGCTCTATATTTTGTTATAGTCATACTTACTATTATCATCATCATCATCATGTAAAGGAGGCCTTCGTGATGCTGAAGACATCACCCATGTTTTGCCGACTGGGCTGTAAAATATAGGTCTAGCCCTACATGCCCAATACGCCTAGAGGTGTGGAAAAGGGACTTTTACTTTTGACCCACGAGAGCAGCTTATTTTTAAAGAAAACAAAAAGTTCGGCTTGTTCAAGACCTGAACCCACTACCTTCTGATCCGCAGGCTAGCGTCTAGCTGCTCCAACACGGCGGCTTCCTTTGAGCACCAATGGTGTATAAATAATAAAGTAAAGCAACCTTAACTACAACTGTACATGTAAAACGCAGAACGAATCCCAACACGAAGACAGCTTGAAAAACTACCAAAGGGGAAAACAACTACAGATAAAAGGCTGGTCGTCTAAGATTACTAGTAAACAACAAAGGTCGCACTCTCGATATTTTTCGCTGACAGCAACTTAGTCGCCATCTTGACATTTCGTAAGAGACACCTTCCTACGCAGCACCAGAAAATTGTCTTTTGCTTATTCAAAATGTTTATCAGACAAGTTTGGATTATTGTTTTTGAGTTTGGATTTTTGTTTTTTAGTTCAGATTTTTGTTTTTCAGTTTGGATTTTTGTTTTTCAAAGACTACGTAGAATATTTTTCTTTCCTAATGTTTATTTTACCTTCTCAAAACTAGCAAGGTGAAGAGAATGGTGATGCAAATGAGAAGTTATTTTGACATCATGATGTGTAAAAACGGCTATATCAGATTTTAACATCAGCATAAGGGATTGAAGACTGTTCTCACAGCTATCAGACGGTGGAACGAGGGTCGGACATTGGAAGAAATGGGAGCCCCAACGCCCAGTGTTCATAAGACAACAGACAGTGCACTATAAGACACATCAGTTGTAGAGACAGATTAAATTGATACAGAATATGATGGGAAAGAAGTATAGTTCACAACAGCTATGTGTGAAAATCCATTAGAGAAGGACAAAGATAATGAATATAAATGGTGTAAATATGTTGTTTTTCCCACATGGAGTCGTAGACCTATTTGGACAGTGATGTAGATAAAGATAAGGAAACTGGCAGAGATATTAAAATATAAATACAAAAGGCATAAGGAGTTTTCATAGCATTAGGGAATTTGTGGAGTACAACATAAATGAAAACTAATACTTCTTCTTCTTCAGCATTCTGAGCCCTTCAGGTTCATTGCTGCAAATTGTACCTGACTCCATTCATCTCTCTGACTGACCCTCTCTTTCCAATTGGTAACACCAAGTGTTTGCAGGTCTGTCTGGGTATTATCTCTACATCGTCTTCTTGGTCTGCCTCGTGGTCAACGATCATTCATTTCCCTGGTGTATACAGTTTTTACTTCTCTGTCATCTAACATTCTTTCAATTTGCCCCAACTATTTAAGTCTATTAGCTCTCATGATGTCAGTGATCAGTGATGATTTTAACAGATTATGAATTTCGTTGTTGCTTCTGACTCTGCATTCACCGCTGTTTGCATATTTGATGGGTCGAAAGATTCGTCGTAAGACTGTTTTTGAAAACCTGTAATAAGGCTTCATGTCTTTTAGTTGTGCTCCAAGTTTCAGAGCCAAATAACACGACTGGTCCAATCAACGTTTTATATATTTTGATCTTGGTGTTGCAAGACGGACACTGACTTTAGCAGATGTTGCAGAGTACAGTATACATTATTTCCAGATTGTTTTCTCGATTGTATTTCTTCTCTCACCATGTTAGAGCAGTTGAAGTTTGCACCCAAGTACTTGATAAAATATTGATAATAAAACAACAGTCGCTGATAAAACTGCAATCTCACTTAAGTGGTACAGCATTGAGATTCAGCATAAAATAACATAAATGACAAAACTTCGAGTAATGATATTTGGGTACAACTCTTACGCGTAAATAACTACACAATGTCACAATGCATAAAAATTCCGAAGAAGAAGAAGAAGAAGAGAAAGAGAGAAGACTAATACACATGATAACATTGCGGGCTATATACAAGACAGAATAATGGAATTCAAACGACTACTAACTTTTTAGTAACAACGTATTACAATAGAGCTATGACAGAAGAAAAGCTTGACAAAGAAAACGAATATGCACGTAAAAATATATACAAACAGATTATTATATTGATTACTGATTCAAGAATCGACATCATAACACACCGGGCAGCCCATAGATGCTCCGTCTCCCGCAGCAAATTTCTTAATGTGCAGATACTAACTGTTCACGTATCACACTGAATAAACACACGTCGTTCTCTTCCCTTCATACGACCATCCTTACCGGGTCCACTTTTTGTTCACACATTCTCACACATGTTATTTCATCTAATCTCGTGTCTTTTGTCAACGATCATTCAAATATAGTAAAAGTGAAGGATCCTTTTTCACGCCTTTAGGCGTATAGGGCATATGGGGCTAGACCTATATTTTTATAGACCAATCGGCACAAGATTGGTCATGTGGTCAGCATCACGCCGGTCGCCTTTACTTTCCTGGGACTGCACTTGGTACCCACTCAAGGCTAGGTCGACCTGGGAGCCAAGGTCATTTTGAAAAAAGCCCGGCTCCGCCAGGGAACGAACCCACGACCAGGGGTCTAGCCGCTCGGCCACAGCGACTCCATTTATATACGGTCTTAAGAATATCTCCCTTGTCCGGTACCACTGTTTCCGTAGCTATCGCTTTCGTAGCCAGAAAGTCTGCTCTTTTACTCTCTCGCACACTCGTGAATATCCTGAAAAGTAAATCCACGTGATGCTGGCCTACTTATGCTTGGTATTCACGCATGTTTACATTAGTCCATTTTGAACCTTCCCCAGTACCGACTGAGAAATCAGTTAAACCTCTGCTAGACCCAAAACTTTTGTCTGCTATCCAAATCAGAGATGCAGGGATTGCCTCCACCTCCACAAACGTTTAAATTAACGGACAGATTAAGTGGCGAAATTATTAACAGGAGAGGGAGGAACTGTGTGGTCTCTAGACATCGTGTCCGCCTCGAATGCTAGAGGTTCCGGGTTCAATCCTCGGTAAGGGCTGGCATTTTTGACGTGGACTTGGGACTTCTAGTTAATTCCTCCTCGTCTCCAGGTAGTGTGATCGGACGCCCGTATGTATTGCTGCGCATGTAAAATAATCCATTGGCAGTTGGAAATCGATAGGAGTAGCCTCTTAAAGGTGCTGCCCTGGCAAAATTTTGAGTTAAAAATTTATCTAAAGTATTGCAGTATTCTCGCCAGTGCTACAGAGTCTGTGCACTGTGCTGAGCTTCTTCGGACTCAGACTTGAGTTAAAAGAAGAACGGAGCACTTATGGGTTACAACCCGTGAGTCATGATGTTGATCCGTTATTCAAACCTCAAACTAAAAATTGTAAAGGAAGATTATAACTGGGAGAAATATTATAAATAGGGTTTAACTGGCAAAAGGGGATTTTACAGAGTGACACCAAGGCATATATATAATTTGGATTACCAAGATCAATCCACGCAATTCAATGAAGTCAGTAAGTCTCATTTTCTGGTCCCCAACATGAAATACTGATAAAAATGATGAAGGCTGAAGACTTTATAGATGTGGTGTTAGAGAAGATTAAAAAAATGGTTAGTCAGTCCTGCCACCCATCAGTCATCTAATCTGTCAAATAGTTCAGTCAGTTTCATGGGCGCCGATACAAAGAAAATATAGGAATACTGGAAAGGGGGTGGCCGGAAAAGGCGGGGCGGGGGAAGATACTCAGCAATTTCACACATTTTATATGAACACCTAGGCCTTATTTAGTCGCAGTCTTAGCCGAGGTTTAGTCGTAGTCTTAGCCGAGGTTTAGTCGTAGTCTTAGCCGAGGTTTAGTCGTAGTCTTAGCCGAAGTTTAGTCGTAGTCTTAGCCGAGGTTTAGTTGTAGTCTTAGCAGAGGTTCAGTCGTAGTCTTAGCCGAGGTTTAGTCGTAGTCTTAGCCGAGGTTTAGTTGTAGTCTTAGCCGAGGTTTAGTCGTAGTCTTAGCCGAGGTTTAGTCGTAGTCTTAGCCGAGGTTTAGTCGCAGTCTTAGCCGAGGTTTAGTCGTAGTCTTAGCCGAGGTTTCAAAACCACTGCAACAATGTCATCACCCCACATTTGTTCCGTTCCTGTGACAGTGAAAATCAAATGAACTGTTCCTCGCTGTCCCATTTGAATATAAAATAAAAATAACACATAATCCAGAAATATGCGCACCCAGTAAATGTACAAGAAAGTTGCTAGATGTGCTAAAGCCAACAGTCGCCACCAGAAATGCAATTGTTAATAGAAGTAGTCGGGCGCGACAAGTTAGCTATACACATGTTGAATTACTACATAAGGTATTTCACCAGCATACATATAAACAGAATACAACGACTCAACAGTCGCACAAATGAAAAGAATTCTTCATGAAACAACACAGGTCACAATGCTGGGAGAATATTTCCCCACAAACATTTCTTGCTTGCTTACTTGCTTGTTGTACCCCACCAGGAAATCACACAAGTGATTCACACCCGGTGACACAAAGTGTCATCATACAGATGAGAATCACCCATGGAGAGGTCCCAGAAACCCCTTTCAGTCGTTATGGCCACAATTGTGGCCTAACTAATTTCAGGGCCCCCAACAAAAGCCGGGGTGGGGCTTCAAATAACGAAAAATTGCATGACTTGGAATAAACACACGCAAAAAAAAAAAAAAACATTGCGTCACGCATTCCTTCTTGAATGTCAATTGTATGCTGCCAACATAGACGCAATCTGGCCTGTTCCAACCACAATGAAGTTAAAACTGAGGTACACAAGAAGATCTGGACTGCACGATTCATAAAGGCTACCGATCTCTTGAAATAAGTTTTCTTACAGAAGGATCGAAGAAGAAGAGCTTAGGATTTCAGAGGCATAATTGCGATCACATGTATGTATTTAAGGTTTTTTTTTTTTTTTTATCAAGCGCTTAGCTCTATAAACTTTCTTGTAACCACTTTCTCCTTTACTGCAATTTTTCGTCCTTATTTACTCCCTCTACAAGACGGTACATGGCGTTTTGTTTTTATGAACCCACCTCAATACATGTAGTTTTCATGTCAAAATCATATTTATACATGCAGATATGTGTGATAAAGTATACATGTGCAGATTTATGTAGACTTGTGTTGTGAAATACAGGGGCTCATATGTGCCAGTCCAGCTATCATAATAATGCACACATCCATCAATGCAGAATTTCATGACAAAACACACTTCTATCAATGCTAAACTATGCGATAAAGCATATATATATATGTATATATGTATGTATATATATATATATTATATATATATATATATATATATATATATATATATATATATATATATATATATATATATATATATATATATATATATATATATATATATATATATATATATATATATGTAAATGTATATATATATATATATATATATATATATATATATATACGTTTTGTGGCTTAGGGCTTGCGAATGCACTTTGGAATGCCAAATGGCTGGGTGTGATTCCAGCTGCAGGCAGTTTAGCAGCAGACCGCCTTGCTTCGATTTTGACAGTGGTAACGAGAGCCGACCTTTAATAAATTCAACGGGTGATAAATCACAGACATCAGATTTTTGTTAAAAATCACAGATCTATCACTTAAGACGCATCTGATAAATCAACAGATTTGTCAATGAAGTCACGTCTGATATATCACATGAAAACACAGATCTATGAATCTAAACACCGAAAATACAGATCTATGAATCTAAACAACGAAAATACAGATCTATGAATCTAAACACCGAAAATACAGATCTATGAGTGCAAACACATAAAAATACAGATATGTCAACGCAGAAACGTGCGATAAAACACAGACTGCACATGTATTTTATAAAACACAGATTGCTCATGTATTATATAAAACACAAATTGCACATGTATTATATAAAACACAGACTGCACATGTATTATATAAAACACAGACTGCACATGTAATATATAAAACACAGACTGCACATGTATTATATAAAACACAGATCTCAAAATGCAGATATATATTAAAAAGCACATATCTATCAATGAATTCTCAAGTGACAGTGCAAAGATCTTCTGTTCAGATGTACACCTGTAGAACAGATCTACAAGCGAAGGTTAGTAGCGTATCCTTTACAGGACGTTGCAGAACCAACCCCAACAGCCCCTGGCTGTTATGTGGTTTTTCTAGGCAAATTTACGTCAAGTAGTTTGCCATTGCTGTCTGGACGGTCGGCTTTCTTGATAACATTTTTAAAACCAACGCAAGGCGCATGGCCCCGCAGCTGGGATTGAACCCGGCATCCCGGCATTACGAAGCGTTCGCATCGACTTAGCCACAGAGCCGACCGAGCCGATCTCAGCATAGACAACTGAAAAAAGGCATAGATCTATCAATAAAGACGTACCTTTAAAGTTCAGATTTATAAATGAAAGCAAGTATTATAAAGCAAAGACGCACATAACTATCGATGCAAGCCAGCGCGATAAAGCGCCCATCTATCAGCATGCATGCATGGCCCTATCAAAGCTGCTGTATATACAATTAAACTGTTGGACACAAGACAGACAACTTTAGAATCTAATTACTCGGGTTCTCCACGATCAGCTGCGGGCTGATTTGCTCTATAATGATGAAGCTATATTTAGAATAATTATTTGTTTAACGCTATCTGAACCAGGCAATTATCACTTTGACGCAGAACCTAGAAAATAGCATATTTACGCCCACGTTACATTCCTTACTATGATTTTTTTTAATTCAGAACAAGTTTTCCCAGGCAGTTACTAAACAATGACGTAAATACAGACTAACAGTTACTAAACAATGACGTAAATACAGCCCAACAGTTACTAAACAATGACGTAAATACAGCCCAAAAGTTACTAAACAGTGTAATGTAAATACAGCCCAACAGTTACTAAACAATGACGTAAATACAGCCTTACCGTTACTAAATAATGACGTAAATTCAGCTCAACAGTTCCTAAACAATGACGTAAATACAGCCTAACAGTTAATAAACAATGACGTAAATACAGCCCAACAATTATTTAATAATTACATTAATGACTTACTGACTTTCTACCCCACCAGGACATCACACAAGCGATAAACACCCGATGACACAGAGTGCCACCATGTGGATGAAGATCGCCTTGGAGAGGTCCCAGAAACCGCGTTCAGACAATTGGCCATATTTATGGCCTGCCTATATTGCGGCCCCTGGCAAAAGCCAGTGTGGGGCTTCAAATAACTAAAAATTGTGTCCTAAAAAAGACGAAACATCTATTATAGGTACATTATGAGCATTACATTAATACAGCCCAACAGTTACTAAACAATGACGCAAATACAGCACAACAGTTACTTATCAATGACGTAAATACAGCCCGACAGTTACTTATCAATGACGTAAATACAGCCAAACAGTTACTAAACAATGTCGTAAATACAGCACAACAGTTACTTATCAATGACGTAAATACAGCCCAACAGTTACTTAACAATGACGTAAGTACAGCCCAACAGTTAATAAACAATGACGTAAATACAGCCCGTTATTAAACAATTACATTAATACAGCCCAACAGTTACTAAACAATGACGTAAATACAGCCTAACAGTTACTAAACAATGACGTAAATACAGCTCAACAGTTACTAAACAATGACGTAAATACAGTCCAACAGTTACTAAACAATGATGTAAATACAGCTCAACAGTTACTAAACAATGACGTAAATACAGCCCAACAGTTACTAAATTATGACGTAAATACAGTTAATCAGTTACTAAACAATGACGTAAATACAGCTTAACAATTAATAAACAATGACGTAAATACAGCCCAACAGTTACTAAACAATGACGTAAATACAGCCCAACAGTTACTAAACAATGACGTAAATACAGCCCAACAGTTACTTAACAATGACGTAAATACAGCCCAACAGTTACTAAACAATGACGTAAATACAGCCCAACAGTTACTAAACAGTAACGTATATACAGCCCAGTAGTTACTAAAAAAGCGACACATAACTACAAGCACTGTGAAAACTGAGGTTCACTCCTCTTCTTCTTTGCGATCGATTTCATAGGCTCGAGTTATCATTTGTTTTGCCGCCATGACCCGGAACGTCGTCAGGTTCCATAAGCAGGCCTGGATGCCTGTTGCCATTGGTTGTGTGTTTTCTTGCAGGTGTTGATGCAGGGGACAGTTCTACAGTATGTGCTCATGTGTTTTAAGTGCTGTTAAGCTGGCATACTGGTCGGACTGTATAGCCTTCTTTCACCAAAGATTTGATTTTACTGAGGAATGCTTAAAAATCATAGCGCAACTAAAATAAGCAATCGATATGTTTTGAAAGTGTCTAATACCCAGAAACAATCAACCAACAATATCAGAAAGAGGCGATCATCATTTTTGCGTCAAAATGAGAGAAGATAACAAGGAACATATTATTATCATCTTCTTCTTCTTCTTTTTCTTCTTCTTCTTTTTCTTCTTCTTCTTCTTCCTCTTCTTCTTCTTCTTCTGCGTTCATCCGAAGATGTAATTGCATTGTGTCCGTTTACAGCATGGCTGCGATATTTGCACCTTTCGGCCAACACATCCGACTTCTGCCCGCAGTTAGCCTTCCCAGTTGAACATATTAAGAGAACTAGAAACATGTATAGCAGTGTCGTAGCTGAGCTAGAATTGTCCTCACAGAGATTCGGAAAGAATGCTGGCGAAAAGGAGAGGAAGACCAAATAAAAAATGGTGTAGCTGAAACCTTTAAAAATATTGAACATATGCCTCACCCAAGCCACCCGAGAAACGCTAGACAAATACAGAAAATCACGGCGCTGGGTTAGAACCTGGCATCAGTAAAACAACAAACGAAGAATATAGACGATACAGTTTTGATCCCTGCAAAAATTCAGAAATAATGAAAACATAAAAAGTGAAAAATCTCAGCTTCAATTTTAAAAAAAAAAGTAAGTATAATTGCAAAGACAGTAAGCCCTCAAAGAAGCTAAAATAGTCTGCCAAACTAAAAACAATAAAGGTTTACAACCGCAATGGAGGGCATGGCTGTCGAGGCAGAGGTCAAGCAGCACGATGGTCGACGCAGAACATCAAGACCATCCAGGTTCACCAGACAAATACTGGTATGGAATCTTTCTCGTCTTCTTCTTCTTCTTCGTGGTCACCAGCTGTAAACTCTGGCGGAAAGTTCTGGTTGCTCATCCACTTTTGGAATGCAACCCTGTTCCAAAACCTGAGTGTTGCGTCTGCATCCGTTACAGAGATCTGACTCGTTTGTATGCAGACCGCTGGTTCCTTGCCTCTCAGGCTGATGTACTCCGACTTCGAAGGAAGCTCTTATTAAGTCGACTCTTACGACATGCTTTTAGGTAGGCAGTGGGTCTATTCTTGTTTTCCCTATAATAGGGCCACGGAACCCACACGGGAGCTGGAATGGAATCTTGTGGCGTTCCGGCGTGGCATGAGAATAAAGACCGTCTCAAAAGGACCTACATGTATACACACACACGCAATCACACACACACTCAGACATATATGTTTGTATGTATGTACGTACGCATCTATGTATGTACGTATGAAAGAATTTTAAGCACTGAGTATTTCATGGCTTTTTGCAGCAAACATGACCATTGAGCATAGTGCACTCTTGTAGCCTCGGCTGCTTGATTCGTGTGAAAGTAATCGATTTCAGACAAGGAATTACGCTTAAATCCTTTGTACTTTAACGCATTTGCTTGTCTCTGATAAGACGCCTGGGTTGGAAGACAGGGTAGATGTTCGTGGCTAAGTGATTTAGTATGAGGAGTACAGACATTATGCTGTTTATATTTTGTTTTCGCCCTGCCATAACATTAAACCTGTTTTCACGTGAGGTTTCCGGGGCCCTGTTATAGGGAAAACAAGAACAGACCCACTGCCTACCCAAAAGCTAAACCTTATTTTCATAGACCACTCGGCACTCCGTGAATGAGTCAAAATTATGAAATTATATTGCACCAGTTTTAGGTCGGGTCCAGCTTGGATCCTAGGTAAATTATGAGAGAGAAATTCGTCTGTGTTCGGCTTAAACCTTGATCTTAGGCTTTGCAGCAAGCGTCTCGTACCTAACAATCAAGTAACAAAGTGTATTGATCGGCACTCATAGATAGAAGTAGACATATAAAAGAACACACTAGACAATATAACAATCGAAAGCTATAGTTACCGTGCCAGGAATTGAACCTGTCACCTCCAGACGGCGTCTGCGCCTCGCCATGAATACAAGTGCACTAAGAACATGGTCAACTAAGCACCCCCCCCCCCCCCCCATAAAAGGTGTCTTATTGGTCATGTCTATCGCACAACTTGAAATCCACAACTATGGAATACGGACAAAATTCATTTCAAAGCATTTAAATGGTACCATAGGTTACAGAAATTTATATTAACGAAGCATATGTCGAATAACAAGCACAGCAACAAATTCCGAACACGGTAGACTTTAATGCTTTGTCTAGAATACACAAACATTTAAGAGAGGTATTTGATTCGTGGGTTCTGGTGTGTGTACGTCATTCCTATAAATAAACAGAGGGGGAACCTTTGAGGCCGTTAAATATTATGAATTAATCAAGTAACAGAAAGTGTATTGATGGGCACTCATAGAGAGAAGTAGATAGATAGAAGAACACACTAGACAACATAAAAATCGAAAGCTATAGTTACCGTCGTTCCTAACAACTACGGCGACAAGGAACTTACTGGCATAGGAGTTAAGGTTACACCTTACCTGATGTAGCTGTTGCAGGTGAGCTAATTATATCTTCTTTTGAGAACGTCTGTATTTATTTTCTTCTCTCTGTGTGTTGTTCTCTCTCTCTCTCTCTCTCTCTCTCTCTCTCTCTCTCTCTCTCTCTCTCTCTCTGTCATTCTCTCTCTGTCTCTTTCGTTGTAGCTAATAACCATCCTTTCTTTCTCTCTCTCTCTCTCTCTCTCTCTCTCTCTCTCTCTCTCTCTCTCTCTCTCTCTCTCTCTCTCTCTCTCGAAAAAAAAAAAAAAAATTATTTTTGTGTTTATTTACATCTCCAGAGACTCAGTTCGATTTTCTAGTTGCTTGTTCAGTGTCCGTGTTACTGCACCATATAGCAGGGGTGAGTAAACACACCATTTGACAATTCTATAAAAATTGTTTATTTCTCTAGCTTTTTAATAATTATCGTATCTTATAAAAGTTAGTTTCAGCTATTTTTATTCTCATTTTGGTTCTGTTGAACTACTGACATCATCTGTTATTATAAGTGCAAGATACGAGAAACATCTCGCTTGTTCTAATATCTCTCCGCTTAATGTCTAGCACAGAGAGCAAGACAAGACTTAATAAGCCAACGGCTAGGTACTTACTGAACATGATGTGGAAAATCAAAAACAGCACAGCCGCAGAGGTTAATATTCACTGGTATAGTCTATCTTCTTACACAGATGTGAAAGTTGGACTCACTCTGTGGTGATGGAAAGTAGGATTCAGGCTTTTGAGTATAAATGCTAAAGACGAATTTCAATAATGAGATATTTAGGACATAAAAAAGGTTGTTGCGTATCCTCTAGAGGACGTTGCAGAACCAACCCTAACAGCCCCTGGCTGCTGTGTGGTTTCTCTAGGCAAATTTACGTCCAGTAGTTTGCCATTGCTCCTGGACGGTCGGCTTTCTTGATACCACTGTCGAAACCAACGCAAGGCGCATTGCCCGCAGCTGGGATCGAACCTGGCATCCCGGCATTACGAAGCGAAGTGTTCGCATCGACTTAGCCACAGAGCCGACACATTTAGGACATACAACTAAATAAAAACCGAGATAACAAATAGGAAAATTTGCAGGAGCTCAGAAGCCTCTTTCGGTAATAGTGAGATTCCGTAAGTTACTTTAGTTGGGGTATGTGGTAAGATATGATTTGCCTGCAAAGACTAGACATTAGTGAACGCTGATTGAATAGTTAAAGATTGGGGGGGGGGGGGAATAACCTGGAAAGAAAATAAGAAATGGACAGGGCTAGATGATAATGATACTTGTTCAACCATCGGAAGACACAGCCTACGATGGCTTGTTTGTGCTAGTGCTTTCATCGATACACCTGCACAACCCTAACGGGTTAAATGTTGTGTTATATTATAATGTGATGTTCACTGTTGGTAGCCTATCTCCAGTGTTAATTATCACAGTCGTTATTTTGTAATGTAACTGTTCAAACTTTACTCTGCACTCTGCCTGCTGACTGTATCTAAAAAATGTAAACCCTGGTGATGTGAACCAGCGTCAGTGCGCATGGTTATAAACCATAAGTGCTCTGTCACCAGTACGGACAGCTGATAAGAAACTGCCCGCCTGTGTCGCACAAAACTCCGTCGCTTCAGCGACGTTCCTCCATTTACCCCTGACTATTATAACAACTCTGGTACCCATTTCCTAGAGGCTGAGTGAACCCTTGGAGCCGTCCGGTTTCGAACACTGTCCGTGGGCTGTAGCGCGTCGCAGCTGGATTTAAAAGCGAGTCCTATCAATTGCGCTAACGTTGTTCTTTAACTTGATCTATTGGTGCTGCTCACTTACAGCAGTTTAATACTGTATGGTCAGCATATCTCTTACAGTTTGTTATTCTTGTATTCAAATCCAATCCAGAGAATTCCTAAACCTGTATACAATTAGTTACTGTATATAAGTTTGCACGACCTTGGCGTTAATTTACTTCCACTACTGTCTGTACTGACATCCTAAAAGATCTGAACATCAAGGAAGATTGGCTAATAAACAGCATCCTTTCTCGAAAGCTGAAATATGTTGGTCATATCAAGCGCCACGACGGATTGGAAAAAATTATAGCAGAAGGCATGGTACCAGAAAGGAGAGGCAGGAGCCGACTGACACAAAGATGGGCACAGGATATAAGTGACTCCTTGAGTGTGAAAGTTCATGAGGCGGAGAACTAGCGAGAGACCGAGTTTCTTTAAGGCAGACTGTGATGAGAGCGACGTTCTGCAAAGGACCTGCTTCATGATGATGATGATGATGATGATGACTGTCTGTAGTAAGTCGATGTTGTTGTGTCTAACTATTTCTATTTTTAGCACAGGTTATTAATAATTCTGATATCTTTTCCATCTTATCTTATATTTTGAGGCATTCAATAAGCTTTTCATATTGTAGCTTTCAGGTCTTCTTGTGATGTGTTAAACCTCCACACATTTTTGTAAGAAGTGAATATTTCTTTAGTCAACATTCTTAGACAGATTATGGCTTCCCTAGATTCACTACTTTCGGACACAGCTGCATAATAGTAGAACAAATGTACATGAGTAAAATAAAACACAGAGCAATCGGACAAACATATAGCATACTGTACTAAATGCATAAACAGAAATTAGTAATGCTACAACCGAAAATACTCAACCTGACAACAACAACAAGCCTACAGAATAATAACAAGTAGACACATGGGAAAGTAGAACTAACTTAAAATAAAGTAGAACCAAACTACGGGACACTATAGCATACCTACTGTTTAGTAGAACACTCCTTCGTGACAGTAGAACAAATAAGCAGGACAGTAGAACAAACTTACTTAAGCTTGTTTATTATGCCTGGATGTAATTCTTCCTTATAAGACCTTAAGTAAAAAGCATGAAAGTAGTAACAAAAACTGCAAGACAAAACATTACTACACAGTAGTAGAACAAGCCTACAAGAGGGTAGAACAAGCCTACAAGAGGGTAGAACAAACCTACAAGAGAGTAGAACAAACCTACAAAAGGGTAGAACAAACCTACAAGAGAGTAGAACAAACCTACAAGAGGGTAGAACAAACCTACAAGAGGGTAGAACAAACCTACAAGAGGGTAGAACAAACCTACAAGAGAGTAGAACAAACCTACAAGAGGGTAGAACAAACCTACAAGAGGGTAGAACAAACCTACAAGAGAGTAGAACAAACCTACAAGAGGGTAGAACAAACCTACAAGAGGGTTGAACAAACCTACAAGAGAGTAGAACAAACCTACAAGAGAGTAGAACAAACCTACAAGAGGGTAGAACAAACCTACAAGAGAGTAGAACAAACCTACAAGAGGGTAGAACAAACCTACAAGAGAGTAGAACAAACCTACAAGAGGGTAGAACAAACCTACAAGAGGGTTGAACAAACCTACAAGAGAGTAGAACAAACCTACAAGAGGGTAGAACAAACCTACAAGAGGGTTGAAGAAACCTACAAGAGAGTAGAACAAACCTACAAGAGAGTAGAACAAACCTACAAGAGGGTAGAACAAACCTACAAGAGAGTAGAACAAACCTACAAGAGAGTAGAACAAACCTACAAGAGAGTAGAACAAACCTACAAGAGAGTAGAACAAACCTACAAAAGAGTAGAACAAACCTACAAGCGAGTAGAACAAACCTACAAGAGAGTAGAACAAACCTACAAGAGAGTAGAACAAACCTACAAGAGAGTAGAACAAACCTACAAAAGAGTAGAACAAACCTACAAGGGAGTAGAACAAACCTACAAGCGAGTAGAACAAACCTACAAGAGGGTAGAACAAACCTACAAGAGGGTAGAACAAACCTACAAGAGGGTAGAACAAACCTACAAGCGAGTAGAACAAACCTGCAAGAGGGTAGAACAAACCTACAAGAGGGTTGAACAAACCTACAAGAGAGTAGAACAAACCTACATTAAAATAAAACTACAAATAATGGAAAAGATGTGCAGCAGAGAAAAACAAACCAAACAAACATAACAGTAAAACAACTCACAGTACTTCAGCACATTGGGATATGATTAAATAAAGCTACAGAAGAGCAGCTGATACCTACCTGACAGTAGATCACATACAGAACATTATATGAAAAATACAAGAAACTGAACAGATCTGCAGGACAGTAAAACAAATCTACGATACAGTTTATTGACAAAATGATCAATAGTACAAGTCTACAACACAGGGAAAACAAACATGTGAGACAGTAAAACAGCCTTAAAGGATTACAGACATAGCCCACATGATCGCAGACCACACCTACAGGGCAGCACTAGAAACCTAAAGGTCAGTACAGCAAACTTACAAGACAATACAGCAAGCTTAAGACAGTATAACAAGCTTAAAATACAGTAGTAACAACTTAAAGACAGTAGAACAGACTTATTATAAGACAGTAGAACAATTATAAGACAGTAGAACAAACTTATTATGAGACAGTAGAACAAACTTATTATAAGACAGTAGAACAAACTTATTATAAGACAGTAGAACAAACTTATTATAAGACAGTAGAACAAACTTTTTATGAGACAGTAGAACAAACTTATTATAAGACAGTAGAACAAACTTATTATAAGACAGTAGAACAAACTTATTATGAGACAGTAGAAATAACTTATTATGAGACAGTAGAACAAACTTATTATGAGACAGTAGAACAAACTTATTATAAGACAGTAGAACAAACTTATTATAAGACAGTAGAACAAACTTATTATAAGACAGTAGAACAAACTTATTATGAGACAGCACAATAAACTAACAGGAACAGTAGAGTAAACACATAAGACAGAAGAAAAAACTTATAGAACAGCATATCAAACTTTAAGACAGTAGAACAAACATGCGAGACATCTGAACGAACCTGTAATACAGTTCAAAAAAAAAAAAAAAGCAGGACAGGAGGAAAACCATATAACACAAACGAAATCTACAAAACAGTAAAACAAACTAAGACGACAAACATAACGAACGTACAATACATTAAGACAAACTAACAAAATAGTAAAACATACCTGCAGCACAATATAACAAATTAAATCGACGGAAGAACAAAACTACAAGACCGTAGAATGTACCTAAACACAGCAAAGCAAGCCTGCCGAACCGTATACTCAACGACTAGGACATTAAA
>CAJHNH020006068.1:553793-561293 GCA_905116865.2 Candidula unifasciata
GGGCATTGGGGGTGGGGGAGGGGTAGAGAATAAACATGAGAAAGCGGTGACAAATTAGACCAAGGGCTCAACCTTCCTAATTCTATGACCCTTTAATACAGTTCCCTCTTGTATGGTGACCCACAAACACTTATTTTGCTTTTATAACTTCAATGAATATGTGCTTTCCGATGGTCTTAGGCGACTCCTGTGAAAGGGTCGTTCGACCCACAAAAAGAGGGCGCCACTGGTAGGTTAAGAACTGCTCCATTAGAAGGATAATATTATTCCAGAATAAAAAAGAAGTTAGTTAGTTAGTTAGTTAGTTGGGTTATCATCATTGCACTCCGGACATGTCCATAGGTGCTCAGATCCTCCCCTCAGTATGAATCCCAACGTCCGATGGCTAATAGTACCAGTTCTATGTTGATTAACAAGTCTTCTGACGTGTCCGGTGTGCGTCTCGTTTTTTGCTGTGCCGATCTTAATTCCCAAGTCTGCCATTCTGGCGAGTGATGTGGATTCACTGCCACCAAAGTCCTCTATCCTTCCCATTTCTCTGAGGGCATTGATAATCTGAAATCCCTCGTACACATCGTAGGCGAAAACAGCAAAAAAAAAAAAAAAAGAAGATTTATATATATATAGAAAGAGATTGAGACGGACCTCGAAACAGGGATACAGACACATAGACAGACACGAATGATAGACAAAAATGCGAACAGACAGAGACAGACAAACAGGCATACACACAGAGGACAGACAGACTGGCAGAAATATAAGATTTTGACATGGGTTCTAAACAGACATGCAAGAAAAGCAGCGACCTGTGACAAAACTTAAACGCTCTAATTTGGTTATTGATCTGCCGCATAACGCTAGCGTGCAAGAGTGTGTGCACGGAACGAGCTCACTAAATTCTCACTTCCGGTAGATGAATAACTTCATTAGAAGATGTCTCCAAGGATGGCATGCTTTCTCTGTGCTCTCTGTGGGTCGCGGGGTTGGGTGCCATGGGGCTAGGGAGGGGGGTCTTTAAGTGTCTGTTACAACATACTCTGGTCAGTTACGCCTCTTCAGTGTGTCTTCTCTGGTGGTAATTTGGTTTCTGTCCCTTTGTTTTCTTCATCTTCTTCATTGTATATTTCTATCAAAGTATCTTTGTACTGAGCAAGATTAAACATAGTTCAGTACAGTAGGTTATATCATATGCATGAGGGGGCTGCGTAGTCTCGAGGCATGGTGTCTGCCTCGAGTGCTACAGGTTCCGGGTTTAATCCAAGGTAAGGGCTGGAATTTTTTCTTTTGGACTTTAACTTCTAGCTATACCCCCCGGTCTTTGGGTAGTGAGATCAGGCGCCCGTGTACATTGTTGCACACGTAAAAAAGCCCTTGGCAGTTGGAAATTGAAAAAAGTAGTCTAAAGGCGCTCCCCAGGCAAAATTTTAAGTTAAAAAAATATACCCAAAATGTTTCAGGATCCTCGCCGTTGCTACAAAGCCTGTGCACTGTGCTGAGCTTCTTCGGACTCACACTTGAGTTGAAAGAAGAACGGAGCACTAATGAGTTACTACCCATGTGCCATGATGTTAATCCGTTGTTCAAACTTCAAACCATTATCAATGTATCTTTATACTGAGCAAGTTTAAATAAAGTTTATTTCTGTACGTTATATCTTATGCATGTGGAATTTAGCCTGCTGAAATGTTTTTGCAATCTACCCTGCTCACTGTAGAGCAGGCACTGATAGTCTGCAAGTAGCAGCTCGTTTACTGTGTGTTCTTGATCTGGAAACAAAAGCTCATTTTCTGGATGTTCTGCTTCAAAGCTGGCTTTTTCGTTTTTGATATTGAAGATAATGATCATAGGGATATATTGGGCATAACCTGAGGTGATGCTAAAAGAGAATAAGCAGGCATTGAAATAGTAAATAAAGGGTTGGGGGGGGGGATATCTAGAGAATACAGCGAACCAAAGCAATGTTTCCTCGATGTGAATTTGAACAAAGAAGACACAAACAATTCAGCTATTTGCTTCATTTTATTTAATTGTTACTGTAGTATGCACCTGACGGGATACAGCGAAATATGCCAGGCAATAAATTGTGCAGTCTATTGTTTGTGTCTTCTTTGTTCAAATACAACGAACGTCGAGAGAGCGCAACAGTGCTGGCGTCGATACCATTCACAATACAAACATACTGCACAGGATTTAGTAAAATAAAGGATTCGATCTTCTCCAGTTGATGCCCGTGTGTTGGCAAACGAACAGGCGGACAGGCTTGCTGGTTTTGCTAGATGATGTAAGGGTCCTTTGGGAGCGAGTAAACAGTGCGAAAGTACAAATAGATTAGCATGCGCAAAATCTAACGGAAAGGCGAGACGGATATACAATATGACAGTTACTAGTACCATCAGAATGTGAACCCTTCGCTTGCTGTCGAAGACAGGGGCGGTGAGCTTATGGGGGTGTTCCGAGCGCTTTGATGTCGATTATTAATTCAGCATTGAAGAAAACAGCTGCGAGCCTTTTTTTTTTTTTTTTTTGACGTATTAAAGGATATCATAATTTTGATAATAGCGACTATGATGATTATAAAGACAATGATAATGATGATAATGAGAAGGAGGATGGTGATGATATTACTGATGATGATGATGATGGTTATAATACTGATGATGATGATGATGCTAAGAAGGAGGACGGTGATGATAATACTGATGATGATGATGATGATAATGATGATAATGACAAGAAGGAGGATCATCATCAGTTCTCGTTATGCCTAGTGGCACATGAGGCTTCAGAGAGGACTTTCCATGCTTTCCTGTCCTGTGCAATCTTCAGTGCAGTTTTCCATGTCAGAGATGCCGCACTCAGGTCACTTTCCATCGTTCGTCTCCATGTTGTTTTTGGGCGCCCCTGTTTTCTCTTTCCCTCTGGTGTCCATGTGAGAGCCGTTTTGGCAGGTATATCAGGATTCATTCTCATAATGTGGCCAAGCTATTTCCATCTTCTCTTGGTTATCATACTGTCTAAAGTTTCTTGGTTCATGACTTGAAGTAGTTTAGTGTTTAGGATTGTATCTGGCCAGAAAATTTTGATAATTCTACGTAGACATGTGTGGTGGAAGGTGGACAGCTTGTGTGCATCATTTTTTGTCATTCTCCAGCATTTCGCTCCATAAAGAAAAACTGGCAAAATGATGCTCTTGTAGAGTCGGAGTTTCGTTCCTCTGCAGTAAATGTTGGATTTCCAGATTTGCCTCATCCTTCCAAAAGCAGCTCTAGCTTTGTTCAGACGTGATTGTATGTCCTCTTCGGTCCCTCCCAGTAGGGACACCACACTGCCAAGATATGTGAAATGTTCTACATTTTCAAGAGTTTGGTTATTTATGGTCACTTGTTGTTGGTTTGAACTGCTTGTCATGATCTTAAGTTTTCTTTGTATTTATTCTCAGTCCCACCATTTCTGCTGTGCTGTGTAGTCTGTTACTTTTTTCTTGTGTATGTTTATGTTTATGTGATAGGAGTTCTATATCATCTGCAAAATCAAGGTCCTCAAGCATGGTGATTGGAGTCCACTGTATGCCTCTTAATGTCCTGTCTACTGTGTTCTTTAGTATCCAATCAATCACAAGGTTGATGAGGAGAGTTGACATAACACATCCCTGTCTTACACCTGTCTTTACTGGGAAAGATGTAATTTTTTAGTTTGCAGGAAAAGTCTTTATAGAAGAGAGCAATTATGTTGACTATTTTTTCTGGAATTCTATAATGTCGTAAAATTGTCTATATGGACGCTGTCAAAAGCTTTCTCAAAGTCCACAAAATTTATTTATAAACTTGGAACGTAAACTTTATGGACCACTGAATGAACTAACAACAACAGTGAAATTTTTACAAGAGACAAAATTGCTGATATAGACAACTTATTTCAGGCGAACGAAAGAAAAAGAAGATATATAAACTTCTCTGCCATTCATTGCACTATTCTAAAATGTTACGTATGGCGAAGATGTGCTCAGTTGTTCCTCTGCCCTTTCTTAATCCTGCTTGTTTTACTCGTAGGCATTTATTTACTCATTTTTCAAGCCACATTATGATGATTTTACCAAATATTTTGCTTGGTACTGAGAGCAGAGTAATTCCCCTCCAATTATTGCAGTCTGTGAAGTCTCCTTTTTTGGGAATTTGGACTATTGTTTCTTCAGTCCAGTCATCAAGCAACACTTCTTTTTCCCAAATATCCTTGAACAATGGTTCTAGAATGCTAACAGTTGCGTTGGGATCTACTTTTAGAAGAAGGAGGATGGTGATAATAATACTGATGATGATGATGATGATGATGATGATGATGATGATAAAATGATCAGAAAGAAGAAACATTTTTTAAAGTGGCAACATTCTCCCGACGCCGCCATTCATGCCAGGTATCAAATACTGCTGTGGATGTGTTGCATACACACCGGAAGTGTTTCATCGATCATGCCACAATGAATAGCGCCCTACTACAACCTGACGTCATAAATAGCTTAGTTTGCTTAAGGATACGACCTTGAGGCTCTGTCATTAAAACAGCTATTTTCTGTGCTGCATGATGTCTCATTTAAAAGATTAGCTTACCTGCATATAAACAAACGACTGATCGCGGCAATCACAGAAAAATCCCACATGTAGATCCCTACTGACTTATTGGAGCAGGATAAACAAACCAGGCTGATGTGGTCAGGAGTGAGTGACGTTTAACTCCAGCAGAACTGCATTGCGAATGATGAACACCCGGTAATACAAAATACTAGCATTAGGATAGGAATGACCAGGGCACAAGCCCCAGAAGTGCTAAACATAGACCCTTACTACAACTCAATAACGGACGATCGTAACAACAGAGATGAGGTGTCTTAGGAGAGCTGCAGCTGTGACAAGAAGAGATAAAATCAGGAATGAAGAAATTCGAAAAAAGACTAGGACTGAAACCAGTCATACAATTCATTAAAGAACAACTAGTGAGATGGTTTGGCCACCCGATGAAAATGCCCTGGTACCAACTGTCACAGAGAACCACGCTGAAGAAATATATTAAACACGGAGCAAGGGGAAGACCACGCAAGATATGGCGCGATATCATCAGGAGCAACCTAACATAAATGAACAACTTGTACAATGCATTGGGGAAAGCGCACAAACGATCCGTACATCTCCCCCAAAACCTCGCTAAGGTAAATGGTGGAAGAGAAGAAGAAGAAGAAGAAGAAGAAGAAGAAGAAGAAGAAGAAGAAGAAGAAGAAGAAGAAGAAAGAAGAAAGAAGAAGAAAGAAGAAGAAGAAGAAGAAGAAGAAGAAGAAGAAGAAGAAGAAGAAGAAGAAGAAGAAGAAGAAGAAGAAGAAGAAGAAAGAAGAAGAAGAAGAAGAAGAATAAGAAGAAGAAAGAAGAATGAAGAGAAGAAGAAGAAGAAGAATAAGAAGAAGAAGAAGAAGAAGAAGAAGAAGAAGAATACGAAGAATAAGAAGAAGAAGAAAGAAGAAGAAGAAGAAGACTAATAAGACGAAGAAGAAGAAGAAGCAGACGAAGAACGAAGAAGAAGAAGAAGAAGACGAAGAAGAAGAATAAGAATAAGAAGAAGAAGCATAAGAAGAGAAGAAGAAGAAGAAGAAGAAGAAGAAGAAGAAGAAGAAGAGCAGAAAGAATGATAGAAGAAGAAGAAGACGAAAGAAGAAGAAGAAGAAGAAGAAGAAGAAGAAGAAGAAAGAAGAAGAAAGAAGAATAAGAAGAAGATAAGAAGAGAAGCCGACCAGAAGAAGAAAAGAGAAGAAGAATAAGAAGAAAGAAGAATCCTAAGAAGGGTCACGAGCAGAAGAAGAATAGAAGAATAAGAAGAAGAAGAATAAGAAGAAGAAGAAGAATAAAAGAATAAGAAGAATAAGAAGAATAAGAAGAAGCAAGAAGAAGAAGCTAATCCTAATCTCCTCCTCCGAATAAGAAGAAGTCCTCCTCCTCCGCCTCCCTCATACTCCTCCTCAGCATCCTAAAGAAGAAGAAGACTCCTCCTCAAGAAGAAGAAGAATCAAATACTCCTACTCCGAAATTAAGAACCTCCTCCTCCTCCAAGAATCCTCATCAATCATCACTCCTCCTCCTAAGAAGACTCCTCCTCCGCCTCCTCCTCCTCAATCTCCTCCTCCTCCGATCCTCTCGGAATCACTCCTCCTCCTCCTCCTCCTCATCCTCATCCTCCTCATCCTCCCCTATCCGAAGAATTAGATAGACCTCCTATCGCCTCCTCTCCTCCGAGCCTCCGCAAGAAGAATAGAAGAATCATCCTCTCCGCCTCCTCTCCTCCTCCTCCGCCCCCTCCTCCATCCTCCTCCTCAATCCTCAGAAGAAGCACTCCGCCTCCTCCTCCTCCTCCGCCTAATCCATCAGAAGAAGCCTCCTCCTCCTCCTACCTCCTACTCCTCCTCCTCCTCCTCCTCCTTACTCCTCCTCCTCCTCCTCCTCCTCCTCCTCCCTCCGAAGAAGAATCAGACCTCCTCCTCATCCGAAGAAGAAGAAGATAAGAATAATCCTCCTCCTCCGAAGCCCGATAAGAACTCCTCCTCCTACTCATCTCTCCTAATACTCCTCCTCCTCAATCCTCAGCTAGAAGCCGAAGTCCTCATCCGCCGAAGAAGAAGAAGAGAAGCGAGAAGTCCTCCTAAGAACAGCCTAAGAATATCACTCCTCGAAGAAGATCCCTCCTCCTCATCAGCCTCCTCCTCCTCCTCCTCCTCCTCCTAAGAAGACGCAAGAAGAAGAAGAAGCATCCTCCTCCTCCGGAAGAAGAAGAAGAAGAAGAAGAAGAAGAAGAAGAAGAAGAGAAGAAGAAGAAGAGGCCACAGAAACCCCTGGGTGGAGCTTAAATATAACGAAAGACTGCGTCCCACATTGGGACGGAAATAGTTAGGACTGACCGACATGCATCACTATACTGAACCTTTATTCCCCGATGACTTTTGACCCCTTCACTGATTTTTAAAAAAATGAATAGGAGAATACTGCTCCAGTTTGGTGCATGTCAAAAATAGAGCGGCCTTATGTAAACTGCACTTTGATGTTGAAGAGACAAAGTACATTCTTTAATCATGGATTGAGAAGGAGAAAACTGGAATATAACGTGACAGTAGAAAATTTGGAGGCGAGGCGAAGGAAGGCAGAGACAGAAAAGATGTTGGACACTTTGAAATTATGGCATGGAGGATCATCTGTGTCAGAGTTCACTGAAATTATATGAAACAGAAGGTTAAGGGTAGACATGACTACCAACGTCACGAGGCATGGACTTTGATAAGAAGAAGATGTCACCGTGTTCACATCATTGCGAAGTCAGAAGCTTAATATTCTTGACACCCTTAACAACAGTTTCTATCACACTTATAAGGATTTTATTTATACATGCAACTTGTTGGTTAATTAAAAAGGAATCAACCTGGCATAAGCCCCTTTCGCTTATGCTGCTAACCTTATGGTTGACAGACTAATC
>CAJHNH020006068.1:566293-614321 GCA_905116865.2 Candidula unifasciata
GTTATTACTGTCGTCCCCATATGGGATGCAATTTTTAGTTATTTTGAAGCCCTATCCTGGCTTTTGCCGGGGACCCTAAATGTGGCCGGGCCGTAAATATGGCCTAACCGCTGAACGAGTTTCCGGGACCTCACCACGGGTGATTCTCATCCCTGTGTGTGGCACTTTGTGTCACCGGGTGTTTATCGCTTGTGTGATGTCCTGGTGGGGTACAACTTACCTACCTACCCATAGACATGATTACCGAAGCCGCACAGCAAGGGTTATTTTTTTTTAATGTTAACGGTGACAAGCTTATCTTGCTAATAGACTGCATTTTCCATAGCATTTTTATTTACTGTCAAAGGCCAGTGTACTTTAATACCAACTGATGTCGTTTTTAAGGCATCCAAACATAAATAGGACTTCTAGGAAATAGGTAGTTGTACCTCGCCAGGACATCACACAAGCGATAAACTCCCGGTGACACAAAGTGCCACACACAGGGATGAGAATCACCCGTGGTGAGGTCCCGGAAACCACCTTCAGTCGTTGGGCCATATCTATGGCTTGGTTATATTTATGCCCCGGCTTTTTGCAAGGCCCCCGGCAGATGCTAGGGTGGGGCTTCAAATAACAAACAAAAAAGTGCCCCCACATGAGGATAACTGTATACTTATCTAAGAAACAGAATATAAACAGCAAATGACCATAATAGTATTTATTCCTATATCGCTGCAAAACTTAGGAATATCCGATGCTAACATTTGAGGAGACTATAAGTATGTGGGTGCAAACTTTAACTACTCCAACATGGTGAGAGAAGAAAGAAACTACAATCTAGAAAACAATCTGGAAATAAAGTAAACTATGCCCTTCAACATTTGCTAAAGTTAAAGTGTCAGTCTCGCAACACCGAGATAAAAATACATAAAACGTTGATAAGACCTGTCGTTTTATAGGCTCTAAAAATTAGAGCACAACCTAACAGAAACTGTAGATTTATTACAGGTTTTCGAAAACAGAGTCTTAACGACGAGTCTGTGGAGCCATCAAAGATGCAAACAGCGGGGAGTGGAGAGTGAGAAGCAACAACGAAATTCATAATCTGTTTTAAACACCATTGACAACTAGCATCATAAGAGCTAATAGACTGAAATGGTTGGGTCATACTGAGATAATGTCAGATGACAGAGAAGTAAAAACTATATACACAAGGGAGATGAATGGTCGCGAGGCAGACCATGAAAATTATGGAGAGATAATGTCAGACGGATCTGCAAACACTTGGTGTCACCAACTGTAAAGAAAAAGCCAACCAGTGAGATGAATGGAGGCAGGTGATATCTGCAGCAATGAACCTCAAGGGCTTGGAATGCTGAAGAAGAAGACAATTTGTGAGATAGCACACCTAAAGAAAGCTGCCAACAACCATCTGAGACAGCCTGGGATATGACACTATGAGAAAAAGTGTGAGAACACCAGCTTGCACTAAACTCACTGAGAAGCAGAAGATCAAATCCTTAGATCATCTCGTTCGAGCCTAGCCACAACAATAACAATACAGTCGCCGCACTTGAAACAAAAAAAAGCAATTTGTTTAATCCGTTGGGAAAACAATGCAGCACTCGATGAGAAGATGGACTGATGACATTTAGGACTAGGAATGATAATAGACAGTCGTATCCATCGAGTATATCTTGGACAAAGAAGAAGAGAAATACGGACATCTTGAAAGATCTGAACATCAAGGAAGATTGGCTAATAAACAGCATCCTGTGTCGGAAGCTGAACTATTTTGGTCTTATCAAGCGCCAAGACGGATTGGAAAAAATTATAGCAGCAGGCATTGTACTAGACAGGAGGGTCAGGGGCCGACCAACACAAAGATGGGCACAGGCTATAAGTGACTCTTTGAGTATAAAAGTACATTAGACGGGAGAACTGGCGAGAGACAAAGTTTCTTTCAAGCAGACCGTGATGAGAGCGACGTTCTGCAAAAGGACCTGCTACATGATGACTCATCGAGTACTTGACCGCAAATTGTTCCTTCCCTTTAGCATCAAAAGCTGATGATGTGATGAATTATATTTCTGTCTCTAGAAAGCGTCCCTTTCCTATGGTAATGTCATTATCCTTTAGGGGGTTTTCTAGGGTAAACTCATGTAGCGATGATTAACACTGAGAAATGTGTCATTTAGAGTTATCAAATTTAAGAATTCTTGCAAAACCACAAGTAATTAGGATAGTAGGTAGGTAGGTAGGTTTAAGTTGTACCCAACCAGAACATCACACAAGCGATAAACACTCAGTGGTAAAAAGTGCAACCATGCGGATAGGATCACCCGTGGAGGGGTCCTGAAAACCCCGTTTATATGTTAGGCCATATTTAAGGCCCAGCTTTAGTACCTCGGTAAAAGCCAGAGTTAGGTTAGGTTAGTTGCGTATCTTTTACTGGACGTTGCAGAACCAACCCCAACAGCCCCTGGCTGTTGTGTGGTTTTTCTAGGCAAATTTACTTCCAGTAGTTTTCCATTGCTTTCTGGACGGTCGGTTTTCTTGATACCACTGTCGAAACCAACGCAAGGCGCGTGGCGCGCAGCTGGGATCGAGCCCGGCATCCCGGCATTACGAAACGTTCGCATCGACTTAGCCACAGAGCCGACAAAAGCCAGGGTAGGGCTTCAAAATAACTAAAAATTGTATCCCACATGGGGACGACAGATACATAATAAATTAGGATGGACGCATAAAGCAATCGTCTAACAAGGAGGAATGTATCATTTAAAGTTATCAAATTAAAGAATTCTAGCAAAACCACAAGTACTTATTTAATGCGATTAGTCAGTCTGTCTGCCTTAGAGCTGTAGTGTCCGCACACTAATGTTAATTCAGAACAATAAAAAATACTCTACTATTTGTTCGACGTCACCTAAATCAACAAGCATCTGCGCTATATACGTTTACCAATACAAGCTCGCTGGTCGCATTTACTTCCCAGAACTTTACCTGACATCCATTGAAGGCTGTGTCCACCAGGCAGCACATGTCATGTGCTGGAGGCTGGAGGGGTTAAGGGGGGGGGGGAATAATCCGGATCAATGAGGATTTGAACCCACCACCTTCGCATCCGCCTTTGAGCGTCTGGCCACTACATCACAGCCTCTCCCTTTAAGAGGTAACCTAACCAACAACAGTCATTTGTTTTACGTGGAGGTCGAGACAGAAAACGCCACACTTGATTTCGCCCTTTGAAACATTATCGACGTATTTCATAACAATGCAATAACACTGATATTTACCGAACTGCAGACATATGGTGCATGGAAAAATTGGGGGGGGGGGGGGGAGCAACAAGTTCTAGGCCAATCAGGCGCTATTGAGTAGAGATTAATCCGATGGCCTGAAATATGGCCTAACGGCTGAACCTGATTTCTGGGCCCTCTCCACGGGTGATCCTCATCCGCATGGTGGCACTTTGTGTCACAGTTGTTTATCGCTTGTGTGATGTCCTGATAGGGTACAATTTCCTACTTACTTACACCAGGTTTTATTCCAATCTCAGTTTCTCTAAACAGGTTGCTTGTACCTCGCTGAAAGCGTCCTACAAGAATCTCAAAGAACCAGCGGCGGACTTCTGAGATTTCTGAAACACATTCACTCGAAAACCGAAGGACTAGGTTATAAATGATACCAAAGAGTTTTAGGACAACAGGCCAAGGCTGAACCACTTCATTAAGGAGACACCGAGGAAGCATTAAAGCGACTAAAAGCCTGGGATTGTACTATCAGATGCTCATAAATCTGTTAAAATTGATGTTTTTTTTTTTTTTTATACATTCGACTTGCACAACAAAGACAGACTTGGTGTTTGGGAGACTGCACTGCCTACAGGACAGTCACAAGAGGAGGAGCACTGATTTGAGAGCATCAGACACATTACAGGAAACTTAAGGTTGACGAACAAGGTTTTTTTTTTTTTTTTTTTCAAATTTAAAATCATTCAATGGGTAACACATTTTTCAACTCAAAAATTCTTCTTCAGTTTCATTTATACCGACTCTGATGCCATTGGATATACTAGGTTTCTGGTTCTTGCTCTTGGGGTCGCCTTGATCACGAACATGTAGTGCTATTCTAGAGTTTCTCTGATGTTATCTTTATAGCTTGTTCACTGGTTTCCGTCTAATCCCGTTTGTGCCTTGTTGGGTAAGGCTTACTTAAAAGCGACACTTATGAAGTTGATCAAACCTTTAATTAGCTCATCCCTACGCAGTGTTGCCACTTTGGTGTTTAACATTCAGATTAAGATGTTTTCCCCTGCATTTAGATGGTGTTTTTGACGTTTAGATGGTAGATGTTTTTACTATCTGTTTTTTATTTGGAGTGAATTTATCAAATCTAACTTAAGAAACAGGATGAAATGTGGCCTTTTAAATGCTATATAAAATTCGGCCTGATAAGAGTAGGAAAAGGCTGTTCCACTTATCAGCTCCCTGATTGGGTATTAAAAAAAATTGGAACAGCTAAAGCATACCAGAGTCATTTTGGATTTGAAGCTTCAACTTCATCATCCAAGCTAAGTTTATCCTGTGGATCTTGTAAGGCAGACTTCAGTAAAGATGAGGACATGATTCTATAGGGTAAATCATATCAATTGCTATGTAATTTGTGACTCTTTCCATTTGGATGTTTTTTCTAGATGTTTTCCATGCAAATGTAGATGTTTTTTTAGAAATTTTTGTACTCCGTTTTGGATGTTTTTTGTTCCACAAAAAAGTGGCAACACTGTCCCTAGGGTGATAATAAAAGCGTCTTGTCTTTAGACAGACTTTTGTTAGCTGGTATTGATGACGATGTAATTCGCAATTGGTTTCTCAGGATTTCATTGATCACTGTTGTGACGACACGCTCGGTGACTTCAGAATGTCTTTCCTCAACCTACTTTTATTTCTATGTATTTTAAAGTATACAGAAAAATATGGTTTTTGATATATCCTTAATCTAAGTAAGGCGACCCGAAATAACATTTAATTCTCCTGGACTGTTGGTGATTCAAACACTGAGACTCTTTTCCCAGATGTAAAGTGTTAAGGTACAGAGATAAGACTGACCAAGCTCAGACTTGGTGGTTGGATATTGTGCTTGCCAAACTGTGGTGTCAGGTAATTATCTCCTAGCCAGACCTTTAGGAGCAAATAACCCAGCCTAAGTGTGATTATCTCACCCTGAGATTACCTAACTTGAGTGCAGGTCAGATCGCCAGTATTGACATGGTCTGGTGTAGTTGTTAGCAAACAACCTGGCAGGTTGAAGAAGGGATGGAAGGTGTGACTTGGCTTATGAGCAATGGCTAGCTTTAATGACCCGGAGAATGTAATCGTGGGAAAGCAAACAAGTTTTGTATAGTCCTGACTGACAGTGAATAGACTTATCCACGGGGTGGGACTGTGACATCCTTGAATGAGAGTGGTTTTAGGAGTAATATGGGAGGAGCTTAGAAGAAGTTTTAAAAGGGTGGACTCTGGGGCTGGTAAATGAGACTCTGCATTTAGCAGCACACCATCCGTTGGGCTTAGACCCTAAGCTTGAGACATAACTTTTGGCATTGTGTTTTCATTTTCCAGGTAAGCGAAACTAGTTTCAAAACCTTTACTTCGTGATTTAAATCTGTCTTTTTTGCTCAAGTGTGTGTCTCCATCACTTTGTAGTACTCCTTAGCGGACATTCCTCCATTCTCTTAGGGCACTGTCACATTGCTTTATATCGTAATTGATACTGTCATTAATGTTTTTCGTGCACAGGTGTTTTAATGGTGTACAACTTAAATGTTGATGTTACCACTGAAATTAATGAACTATCATTTGTCTGAAATCACAAGCGTGAAGATAACTTTGGCAGTCTTTTCACGTGTGGTTAATTTGAAGCTATATTACATACAGCTAACACACTGAAAGGTGTTTAACTCCCGGGAGACTAATTCGGAGACTGATCCCAGAGAGTAAATCCCTGAGATTTGGTATTTGATTCGCCCCAAAAATATTGTTAGCATTCTGGGTGCGTCCATTGTTTCAAGCATGGATTCCAGAACTTGTTCTGTCCAACTAATTGTCATTTTGAGTCTGTACGAGAGATGACATCAGACATAGAAGACTTAATTATCATTACAGGACGTGAGTAGACGAAGGCAGGAAATGTAACAACTACAATGTGAGACGAAGTCCATCCAAAATGGACAGGAGTGAATGTGAAAATGAGGGAGAGATTAAATGTTTTTTTAGAATAGACATGTTTGGTGTTATTTTAATATACATACTTAGTGCACATCTAGATTAGATACTACACATATGCGCTTGTTTCTTTACTACAGTTCCCACATTGGGCAGGGACTAGTAGGCATCCATTCTTTGCTGACCGTCTGAGTGTATCGATCCGCTTGAAGCAGTGAGAACGACAAACTGGAAAAGGATAAGGTAGGGTCTCAAACCGAGAACTGGCCAAAGGTTGATTTTCTCCAATTATATTTTTACGTTTATGAATTAATGTTATCAATAAAACCATCTTCACTCTACTAGCCTAAACACGTTCATTTTATTTTTGGTTAGATTTATTCAATAAATATTGTTCATGATGTTATAAAATAGTTGAGTAAATTGTGTACTTAGGTTCAAGTGTCTTTGTGCATACTAGTTTAATTCAGCTCACAAATATGTTAATCACTTGATGGGGGTTTTTAAGTAATGCCAAGAGAGGAGAAAGTCAGAAGAGTTACCTGTGTATCTTGATAATACCACAGTGGGTTTATCCTATCTATCTATCTATCCCTTTTCCTACTCCTGTGGATACAAGTACAGCAACTTTCATTTAATGGAACGAGCCACTCGCTGTTTTCTTGGCTATCCAGGACTGTCTAGGATCAACATAGCCTAGATATTAGTCCAGTTTGTCACGTAGGTGGGCACTGTTAGGGTTCAAACCCACAAACTCATTATATAAGTGTAATTACCCACGGGCGTCCACGACACTGTTGAGCTAAGTTTTCCTTACCATGGCTTGATATCTCGGCAAGCCTCATGCGACCCGTTGGCCAAATGGTAACCACCTATATAGTTCCATAGTTGTAGATTTCAAGCTGTACGATAGACATGGCCAAATGGTGCCCACCTATATAGTTCCATAGTTGTAGATTTCAAGCTGTACGATAGACATGGCCAAAGAAGACACCTTTTTCTTTGGGTGCTTAACTGGTCATTTTCGTAGTACACCTGTTTCCATAGCGAGCCACTACGCCATTTGGGGGTGACAGGTTCGATTCCCGGCATGGTAATTATAATTTTCGATTTTTATGTTGTCTAGTGTGCCCTTTTATCTTTCTAATTTTTTTCTATGAGTACTCATCAATCCACTGTCTGTTTATTTTAAAAAAAAAACAATATATACATATATAAAATAAATCTCTTGACAGTTGGAAATACAAAAGAGCACTGTACTGAGCTTCTTCGGACTCAGACTTGAGTTAGAAGAAGAACGGAGCACTTATGGGCTACTTCCCGTGTGCCATGATGTTGATCCGTTGTTCAAACTTGAAACCTCCAACCTGCCAGTCGCGACCCTTTGTTGGGTAGAAGGACCCTATCAAAGGGGTCTCCTAAGACTATCGGAAAACACATATTTATTGAAGTTATAAAAGAAAATATTTGACTGGGGATCGCCACAACATGAAGGAACTGTATGAAAGGGTCGCGGCATTAGGAAGGTTGAAAGCCGCTGGTGTAATAAAAAGAAGAACTCCACAGGGGAGCATGGGCAGCAGGAGTCCACCGATCTTCATTAGAAAGATCTCTCGTCGACGATTGTTTCAGGCCGGTACAATGCCAATATAATCTCGGAAGGTAGGCCGACTTGGGTCATGACTCCCAGGCTTCGATGTTCCCCTGCTGCACTTTACCGGATGTTCTCGGACAGGGACAAGACTATACGGTGATTTGTAACGGTTGTTGTGAGAATTATTTGCGGTAGCAAATTAGATCAGTCGACTATCTTATAACCGTGATGACAAGCTTTCGGTTGGTTAATCTGACAGGTGTTCGACTCGGCATTTAGTCTCTGGCAGTCGACAGAGGGACGTTGGCAGACATTTTAGACATTGGCTTTTAAAGGGATAAGACCAACTTTTCCACTAGAGACTCGGACCAGTCTATCGAGGTCCATCCCCCACGACGTTCCGTTGCGTCCAGAGCCAGCTCGAAGCTCTTTCAGCAGCTTCGCCCATATCTTTTTCTTCTTCGCGTTCATCAGCTGTACACTCTGACGGAAAGTTCTGGTTGTTCGTCCACTCCTGGACTGCAGTCCTGCTCCAGAACCCGAGTGTTGCGTGTGCATCAGTTTTACAGATCTGATTCACTTAAATGCAGACTGTTGGTTCCTTGCCTCTCAGGCAGATGCACTCCGACTTCAAAGGAAGCTTCCAGTTAGTCGACTCTTACGACACGCTTTTGTGTAGGCAGTGGGTCTATTCTTGTTGTCCCCACAATGGGGCCCCGGAACCCATTGTTTAAGTGATTGTTTGCGTTCGTGTCCTCGCAAGCCCAGCTGCTTTATTTTCATTTTTTTTTCTTTCAAGCGGTGTGCCGACAGAGGTAAGCTTTTCCTGATAACAAGCTCCTCGTAGAGATAGTACGTTGACAAATGTATTATCATCCTACTAAAACAAAACTACACTTTAGCATCTTCCACATACATTCTCACTAATAGGCCGACTACACACGGTTTATTTACTTGCATCAGTATGGTCTCATTATAGCGCTTTCCAGCTCTAAATGGTAAATATGATTCACTATATCCTTGTTTATATTCACAATGTCTAGACTAGCTTTTATCTTTCTAAAATCTGAATCAAATTTTAGAATAAGAATTTCTTCGCTCTACTTGCAGTTTTCAATTAAATTAATCGGTTTAAGTAAAACAAATCCCTAATCTATGATTACATTTTATTTCCTGTATGTCAGATTACAATTTTCATTAGTTTTCTAGTCGCAAGACTTAGAGTATTACAGGATATATCCATAATCCATTGTATTCGGTTTCCTTGGCACAGGTTTGAAAATATATTTCGAGAGATCACTCGGTACGTATCTCGACTATTGTTTGTCTGGATATGTGGCCAGGCGTACTCTTTCAACAGTTTGTATTGCTTAATAATTCTTCTGATCTTGACTTATTTTCTCTTCTAATGTAGATAAACAAAGCAACAGAATATATTCCAATTCTCCTCCTCTGCTGCCGCCGTCTTCTCCATTGCCTTTTCCGCAATCGCCTCTCTTCCTCCGCATCTTTGTTCTTCTCCGTCTTTTTCTTCACATTCTAATTTATCTACTTTTTTCCCTTCTTCTTCCTCTTCCTGTTCCTCCTCCTTTCTCTTAGTTTTCGTCTTCTCCTTCTTCTTCTACTTATTATTATTATTATTATTATTATTATTATTATTATTATTATTCATCTTCTTCTTTCATCTCGTCCTGATCTTATTTCGCTTCTTCCTCTTCATCTTTTCCCCCTTCTTCGTTTTCAGCTTCCTCCTCTTTCACTTTCATACCATCAACCACCATTTATTTTTGGCTTTTTATTTTCTATCATTCCTCCTTCCACTCATCCAGTATAATGCTGAGGAATCATTTTCTCTGTCTTTTATCAGACATTCTCGTCGGGCTCTCTAGCTTAGTTGGCTAAACCGGATTGCGCGGTGACCGGGTGACGAACTCCTTGTCGTCCGGGTTCACTCCTGGGGCTAGGCAGAAAAGCCACATCTCTCCCAGAAATGCGGTATTTACAATGGAATAAAAGCCGAAAGGTTGCTATATCCATGATACCGAGCCTAAGAGTTAACTCGTGGCTTCTGGATACAAAAACAAACAAACAACAAACATCAGACATTGTCTATCAATCCGTCCGCCGATGTTTTTCATGCCAGATAAATAACTATTTGTGACAAATTAACCTGGCGATGTCGAAATACCTTCACATTTTAAACAAAATAAACAGCGATTACTTCCATTGAAACCTTCATTTATGACATCATTCAATCGTAAAATTGAATCATTAAGCCATAACTGGTCTCTTCCCAATGGCAACAGTTCCCACAGAAATATTTTTCTAAACAAATTTCTATCTTTCTTGTTGGCAATTTCGTAAGAAAATTGTGAATACAAACAAGAAAATATCTCTAATTCCGCGAAAGAAGTAAAATTTATGTTTTGAACCGCGCATTTGTAAATTAGAGTTGCAACTAAAACTCTCTTCTAGCAGAAACTCTTTGCACTGAAGGACACAGATGTATAGAGACAATTTAGCAATGAAGATTCTTCAAAGATAAGTTAGGGACTAAAAGGGTAAAAAATCAGTTTGGTACGGAGATATTTAGACACAATTTAGCAACGCAGCTGCTCAAAGTTGAGTTCAGTTGAGTCAAGAACTGACATTAAAGCACTGGGTGCATTCCCATGCGTGCTTCGTCCTCATCTTCAGCAGCCAGCGCAGAGTTTCAATACTGATACCGGTCGTAATCTGGTTATAAGTCTGTCTTGCCATATCCCCGAGTGGCCTTTTTTGTTCTATGCCCCTGTGGGTTCCAGTGCAAAGACATTCTAATAATATTGTTCTCCGGCTTTGAATGTCTGTAGTTTATTAGTAATTGCCTTAGTTGTTCTCCGAGTTTCCGCTCATAACAAAAGTACTAATTTGACATGAGATTTAACAATTTTAATTTAGTACTTCTTTTAATTTCTTTTGACCTCCACAAATTCCCTAGTGCTATGAAAGTTCCTCTTACATTCTCTTGTATTCTTATTTTAATAGCTCTGTCAGTTCCCCAATCTATATCTACCTTACTGCCCAAATTGGTTTACGACTCCGCGTCTTGGAGTGGGCTGCCATTAATAAAAACCACATTCTTATTTGCCTGATTTATTCTCATTATCTTTGCCTTTCCTTTATGGATTTTCAGACATAGCTGCTGTGATCTCGCATCAAGTATATTTAGTTTATCTTGCATCTGACTGGGTGAATGGGACAGAAGAGAAATACCATCAGTGAAGTCCAGATCATCAAGCTGTTTTATAGGGGTCCAATGAATTCCATTCTTTTTGTTAGCCGTAAATGTCTTCATAATCCAGTCTATTGTCAGTAAAAAAAAAAAAAAAAAGGAGAGGCGACAAAAGACATCCCTGTCGCACACTTGTTTTTATTATTAAAAAAAAAAAAAGGTCTCATCATCATCATCATGTGCCCTGCCAACTGGCGTGTGCGCTCACGCATCTCCACAGATCACGATCCCTTCTTGCTTGGAACAGCTCTCTTGATTATATCCCTCCATGCCATCGTTGCAGCCCATCAAGCATCATCTCTATTGGTCTGCCTCTATCCCTCTTTCCCCTGATATTTCCAGCTGTCACGATGTTTTCCAATGCCTCTCTTCTACGTGGCCAAAGAACAGTGTTTTGTCCCCTTTTTATTGTTGTATATAGAGATCTACTTTCATAAGCTTCTTTCAAACAATCGTTGTTAGTTACTCTAGCCATCCAAGGTATTCGTAACATTTGTTCCTTATCGTTACTTAACCAGCTCAATAAATTCGAATATCTGGGTGCTCTTGGGTCTTCGGTAGTATAGTTGTAAGTATGCCGCCCATCAGGCGGGTGACCGGTGTTCGATTCCCCGCTAGGTGCTAATTTTTGTTTGCCCTAAAAAGGGCGGTTGGCACGTTGTGTTGTGGTTTACAGTTAGGCTGCGATATCTGCGCCTTTTTTCCCAACAGATATGATTTCAGCACAGTCCAAATTAGCCTCCCCGCGACGCTTTACTGGATTCGAAACTATTCGTTGATGACAAACACTGTTTATTAAGACCGTTTATAGTCCATTTTAGTTTGGGTGGACACGGATGCCAAGGTAAATTAAAAATCGTTTCTTCGGAGAGGAAGAGATGACGGGTGCGGGTTTTTATTTCCGATATTTGTGAGTATAGTGTACTTTTTTTTGCGATCACTGGTGTCACGGGATATTACTGTGGGTGCGATCACTGGTGTCACGGAATATTACTGTGGGTGCGATCACTGGTGTTACGGAATTGTCGTGAGGTGAGCAGCCACCCTACACTATGGACGAATCGGGATTCTGAAGTCCACTACGCGGACAAATTTTAAACTTGAACCCGTCCAGAAGGGTATATAGTCCCTTATATTGATCTATACCTTTATCTGGTAGAATATTCATTTCTAGACCTTCTAGTTGCTTTGATAAATCTTCATTTTCAAACTTGCAACTGTAGGTTGGCGAATTCTTGTATTTTATTTACAAATTCCTGTAAACCGGTTCACTCCTTAGGCAGGAATACAAGGGAACTTCTTTCCTAGTGACGCTAAACGTAGTTTAAAGCGGGATTTTTCTGCCTGACTGCCTAGAAAAACAGATGTTCTCAAATGTGCCTCGTACATCTATGCTTTGAGGAGGCGGCCTTTGGTGTCTAGGATATTACCTAAGCTTGGGTAGGTTGATTATAGTTTACGAGTACCATAAAATATGTCTTTTTAAAGTTGGCCACTGCTGCATAGAGGGAAGTTTCAGCTGTGTGATCGCACAGAGTTGGGCCGTTCTTGATGTCCAGAGATCAGGCTCCGAACATTAAACCTTTCCCTGTGCAGACTAAATGGTTTGTGCTCTGCAAAACCCACACCATTTGTAAAGATATTAAACCCTACAAGTAATTATTCTATAACCAAACGTAGGATTTGTATCGACTAATGGACACATGTAAACTGGGTCATATTTAGCCGGCTTGATGCTGTGACAAACGCAAGTTCGGCGCTCTGAGTCACAGGTTATTTTTAGCACAACAAAGTGTGTACGGTGAACAGACGGTGGATGGTATAATATATATGTGAGAGAAAGATGGGATGTGTGTCTACACGTTCAGTCAGATCTAGTTGAAGTTTTGGTCCTTGATATCACTCTGGGTTCTTGAAGTTCTTTGCTGATTCTTATATAATGTATCTGTTACACTTATTACAGTATTTCTAAAGTTTCACTATTGACTGGAGTGTCACTCATTCATTGTTCTTGGATGTCTAAAATACATGTATGTTCAAATAATGATATTTATCTGTGTTAACATGGTTATGATAGTATACTATCATAATCTGGGGGCTATCTTTTTATAGTAGTGGGGGTGTCCAGCCAAGTGTGCCTAGGAATATTATATATTTTGTAGTGACAAAACTTGAGTTGCCCTACTCCTGAAATAAGTTGAGCGTATATTGGCCACGGGATATCCCTTAGACCAATACGAGCCAACGACTCAACATAATTATTTCAGAGTGCTGTTGGTTCTTAAGGAGAATTCCTTAAATCAGGCACGCGACAGGAGCGATATGTGACAGGAATATTACTGTGGGTGCGATCACTGGTGTCAAGGAATATGACTGTGGGTGCGATCACTGGTGTCAAGGAATATGACTGTGGGTGCGATCACTGGTGTCACGGAATATGACTGTGGGTGCGATCACTAGTGTCACGGAATATTACTGTGGGTGCAATCACTTGTGTCACGGAATACTCCTGTGGGTGCGACCATTGGTGTCCCGGAATATTACTGTGGGTGCGACCACTGGTGTCACGGAATATTACTGTGGGTGCGATCACTGGTGTCACGGAATATTACTGTGGGTGCGATTTCTGGTGTCACGGAATATTACTGTGGGTGCGATCATTGGTGTCACGGAATATTACTGTGGGTGCAATCACTGGTTTCACGGAACTTACTGTTTGTGCGATCACTGGTGTCACGAAATATTACTGTGGGTGCGATCACTGGTGTTACGGAATATTACTGTGGGTGCGATCACTGGTGTTACGGAATATTACTGTGGGTGCGATCACTGGTGTTACGGAATATTACTGTGGGTGCGATCACTGGTGTCACGGAATATTACTGTGGGTGCGATCACTGGTGTCACGGAATATTACTGTGGGTGCGATCACTTGTGTCATGGAATATTACTGTGGGTGCGATCACTAGTGTCACGGAATATTACTGTGGGTGCGATCACTTGTGTCATGGAATATTACTGTGGGTGCGATTACTAGTAATATGATGTGGCTTTTTTTTTTTTTTACAGTGTCGGGGGCACAATTAAACTAAACAGTTCGTGGCGACAGCACAAGCCATGCGGCGCTAAATCCTCTGGCTAAACCAACCTACACAGACAGAAGTTTTTTGTTGTTTGTTGTTGGTGGTGGTGTTGTGAAGGTGATGGTGATAGTGGTAGTCGTTACACTGCCAACGTTTAGTTCTTAGTATAGATTAATGCTACACATTTTAATTTGGGTGGACACAAATGCCAAGCTCAATTTAATTACTATATTTCGTCAGTGATGAATTTCCTATCCTTCGAAGAAGAAGATATAATTGGTTGGTTGGGGGGGGGGGGGGGTGTGGCAAGGGGGGTTGATAACAGACATTGTTAACTGAGAGAGCTTATAAAATTATTTTAAAGTTCTCATTTTTTAAATATTTTTATTTTAATACCCCTTTCTCGGCTAATCTCATTTTTTTTTCCGATTTTATTGATTATTTAGAGGTATAGTGGTCAGCTTTACTTTCAGCTGTTTAAGCATAAAAGATGCTTTAGCATACGATAAACAAAAAATCTTTTTTTTTTTTCGACTCTAACAATGCACTTTAAAATGACCACTAATATAAACACTCACTTGTATGTTGCGTGTTTTAGAATCGGCATAGCAGACTATCTCTGTATCTGTGCAATAACTGATGTTAACCATATTAGACACGTGCGCTTTCTATTTTCTTTTTTTTTCCTTTCGACAGACTCATCCACAGCAACGCGTGGCGGGTTCAGATAGCATACATATAATTTAGAAACAACTAGCCTATATGGCTATAGATAATTTAGCAGCGAATAAGCTATGTATTATCTTCACAACACTACAGGCACATCTATAGGTGCTTAGATTACCCCCCCCCCCCCCCCCCCCCCCCCCCCCCCCCCCCCCCGGTTAACATATTCATCAGCGTCGCGCGGTTAGTAGTGCCAATCTGATGCTGGTTGACACAATTTCGTGTGCGTCCGTTGTGCTTCTCATGTTCGGCTGTAACGATTGTGTTTATTGTTGATTTATTGGCGAAGAAGTTACAAGATAATTTAGTGTCGAAGAAGTTTGGAGATTATTAAGGGAAGAAGATGTTAAGAGATTATTTAGGGAAGAAGATGTTTAGAGATTATTTAGGGAAGAAGATGTTAAGAGATTATTTAGGGAAGAAGATGTTTAGAGATTATTTAGGGAAGAAGATGTTTAGAGATTATTTAGGGAAGAAGATGTTAAGAGATTATTTAGGGAAGAAGATGTTTAGAGATTATTTAGGGAAGAAGATGTTTAGAGATTATTTAGGGAAGAAGATGTTTAGAGATTATTTAGGGAAGAAGATGTTTAGAGATTATTTAGGAAAGAAGATGTTTAGAGATAATTTGGTAACGATGTTTACAAAATAATTTAGAAACAATGAAAATTAAATATAGTTTAGGGGAATTTTAAAAAGGAAATTCGGTCATCTGTTTGCCTTGGCGGTAGGCGTTGGTTCTAGCAAAGTAATTTTTGTGTAATCTTGTTTTGTAAAGATAATATTACCTCTTTACGTTATGTGTGATGCAGGCTTTCTAGACGCAACGTTCACTTTTTTGTGACATAATGTGAAGCTTATTCGTTTTTGTTTGAGTGTGTGTGTGTGTGTGTGTGTGTGTGTGTGTTTACATCTTTTTATTATATTCGTTCGGTAAGGCAAAGATTTTTTTTTTTTCGGTTGTCAAATATAACTTAGGAAACAGTGTGACGACTGTCCAGACAAGCGGGAGCTAGACTTAAGCTGGAAAGCTGCCCTGGAAAAAAAAAATCTATAAATTTTACAATGCTAGTGTGAAAGATAAAAGAATGTATTTTTTTCTTTGATGTCCTTTTCTGTCAATCAGGTACAGCCTCTCTGACTAATTGGTGTCTTCTCAGAACAGACGGAATTAAACAGTATATCAGAATCGGTCATGCAAAGCTTTTGGAAACAATTAAACACATTCCGCTAAATTAGAAAATCTGGGAAAAGACTAGTTATGGATGATACACACTAAGAAAACAATAGCAACACGCCTAGAATGTTCTTGCACTGAAACGCACAGGGTAAAAGGAGTAAAAGCAAACCAGAAAAACACAAGAAGAAGGGAATTAGTAAAGTGAAGTGCGACGAGCAGGGTGTGGGGTGAGTTAATTCGATAGCAATAGATCGAACGACTTGTTCTGAGTTGGTTCTTCTTCGCGTTCAGAGGTTTTGAAATCCTGTGGCACGCTTTTGTTGTTCGCCCACTTCTGGACCTTGGTCGTGTTCAGAAATGTGTGCGTACATCCGTGTTACTGATCTGGCCTATCGGTATTTGTATTGCGTCGCTTTTCAGGCAGACGCAATCCCACTGCGAACGAAAAACCTCTAATTGGTCGCCTTTTGTGATATGTTTGTTCGGGAAAGAGGGAAAAGGGGATGGTATATTGCTTATTCCCACATATTGGAACCATTAGAACTCACATAAGAGAGTTGATTGAGAACCTAAGATTTACTTTGGGATAAAATGAAAAAGTTGTCCTTTCCTCGATTACAAAGAATTCCAAAGACTTTACAAAGACTTGTTGTACACTCTTTTTCGTCAACGTTATTCTTGGTTCTCTGCTGCCTCTTTCTCTTTTTCTTCTTCTTCTTCTTCTTCTTCTTCTTCTTCTTCTTCTTCTTCTTCTTCTTCGTCTTCGTCTTCGTCTTCGTCTTCTTCTTCTTCTTCTTCTTCTTCTTCTTCTTCTTCTTCTTCTTCTTCTTCTTCTTCTTCTTCTTCTTCTTTTTCCTTCTTCTTCTTCCTTTCTTCGTCAGCTAGGTAGCTTTTTTTCTTCTTTGTGTATATTCCAATCTTAGTCTTAGTCCAGGTTTCAACATCATCGCAATCGGGTTTCCCCACACTTGCATTGTTCCTGTGCCAGTGCGAATCAAATGAAATGTCCCTCGTTGTAGCAATTGAAAAACTGGTAAACAAACAATTAGTCTCGGAACAATCCAGAAATATGTGCACGCAGTGAATGCGTATTTCAGTTGTTAGAGACACCAAACTAACAATCGCCACTAGAAATGCAGTTTGTCGTTGATGGAAGTAGTCGGGCACGATGAGTTGGTTACTCTGCACACGTAGAATTATTACATAAGGTATTTTACCAACGCATAGGTAAACCGACTACGGGTCATATTCAATGCCACTACACAACCGTGTACACATAAAAAGCATTCCACAGGAAAAACACAGCTTACAGGGCTACAACCAAGCACTAAACCGTTGACTACCGTCCTTATGTGGAAACTGCATTAGCAAAGCGCTGTCGGAAGCAAAAATAACTTCAAAGCTTAACATTCTGAAAGGCCTATCTTTCATTCTGGCTGAAAGCCCAATATAGATGTCTTGCAGAACCGCGTGTTTGAGTTTTTCCTCGGTACCCCTAGCTGGTTTGTAGAATCTCTCATGTAAGCTAGAAGTCTTATGTCTGACCGGAAATTTCTGGCCAATCTGGTAAAAGTAATGCTCGGATATTACTTTGGTACATCTCAACTACATTTAGCAAGACTCTTTCGATGTAGGTGTGGTCTGACTGTAGTATCCTACCATTACGGTCCGAGGAGAATAGCACTAAGAGGAGTTACAAGGGGATTTAGCCGACACACGACACTCAGGGAAAAAGCGAAATAGGAAAAGAAAACACCTATACAATTGTACAAGGCTTGGAAAGCCTACATTCTAACTCAAACAAAACTGGACGCAGACTAATCAACCTAGCCGTAGTGAAAGGACTATAAATAAGCAGATTTCAGAGAAAAGATATACATTAAAAACCCTGTCAGTCATGTGTCTAGATAACTTAAAATCAATTAGATCACATTTTGATAAATAACATAAATGCATCGAAAATACAACAAGTTAGAAGCTACAGAGGAGCTGAGTCTCATAGTGACCACCACCTAGTTGGTGCACAATTAAAAATCAAGTTAAACAGATCCTTCTACACCAAGTTACATAGATCACATCCAGAGTACATTAGAGAAAGATTACAAGAAACATTCATATCAAAGAAATGTGCAGATGAATAAGAACATAAAATTGAAATTTTTATACAAATTCCGTCAGAGGAAGACGTTGACCTAACTTGGATTGATATTAAGAATATAATTCAAATCACTGCAGAAAAATGTCTTGGTGTGTCCACAATAAACAGAAAGAACAAATGGTTCGACACTAAATGTGAAAAAGCAGTCAGTAAAAAAAAACATGCCAGGCAGATTTAGCTAAATGATACTAGTAACATACAAAATAACGAAAAATATAGATCAGAATGTAAAGAAGCAAAAAGGTAGTTAGGTACCAGAAGCGAGAATATATGAACAACATTGTCATGAATATGAAAGTTAACCATAAGAACACGAATCCAGAAAGTTTTTAAAGAACTGAAGGCTGTAAAACGAGGACATCAACTAAGCATTTATAGTTTAAAAGATCACATTGGGAACATGATAAATAATAATGAAGAAATATGTAACAGGTGGAATGAATTCTTTGCTGAACTGTTAAACTGTGAAACTCCCCTTAATACTTATCCACAGGAAGAGATACTAACATGTAAACCAAATATTGAAGAGCCTGATTTTGAAGAATTACTGTATGTCATAATACGGCTTAAAAATAATAAAGTAACTTGTGCTGATGGAACTGCAGCTGAGCTTATAAAAGAAGGTGATCATGCATTACATGTAAAGATATATGAAATAATAAAACTAGATAGGAAGACGCAGAAATTACCCCATGAATGGAAAGTGTCTTTATTAAGTGTAAAATTATAGAGGACTGTCACTATTATCTACAAGCTATAAGATACTATCGGCGGTACTGCTAAACAGGTTCAAACCATACGTCGAAGACATATTGGGAGATTACGAAGCGGCTTTCCGACTGAACAGATCAACGATAGCTCAGATATTAATTTTACGGCAAATAGCAGAGCAAAACTGAGAATATAAAAGAGGTGTACATAATGTGTGTGTGTGTGTTTTTTTTTTTTTTTTTTTTTTTGGTGGATTTTAAAAAAGCGTATTATAGTGCACATAGAAACAGTTTATGGAATGCTATGAAGGACTTTGGAATACCAAAGAAGTTAATTACCATAACCGAACTATTTATGGAAGTAATATAGTAATATAGTAATATATAAAGGCAGAAAGTCAGACCTTTTTCAAATAACATCTGGTTTAAAGCAAGGTGATGCTCTGTCCCCACTTCTTTTCAACTTGGCCCTGGAAAAAAATTATAAGGAAATTGAAACAAAATGTACTATAGGAGAATCTTCAAGAGTACTTGGATATGCAGATGACACTGATATCAGCTAGAGACTGTTAAAACACTGACTATCCTAAAAGAACAAGCTCTGAAAATGGGACTAGTTTTCAATCAAGATAAGACAAAATACATGACAATAACTAGACAGGGAAAGGATATAAACTCTGGCCACAAACAAGCCGATAATATGAAAACCAAAGGAACAGAAAAATATAAAAGTACTTAGGTGCAAACTTCAACTGCTCTAAGATGCTGAGAGAAGAAATACAACTTAGAGAATTACAATTACCTGCTGATAATAGTAAAGATCTCTTCTGACGCCTTCAAGCACATCGGGCACATGGGAAGAGCACCTATATCTTTACAGACCAATCGGCACAAGATGGGTAAGGTGGTCAGCATTACGCCGGTCGTATTTACTTCAGCATTACGCCGGTCGTATTTACTTCCCCAGGATATACATCCTGGTAACCATTTTAGCCGGGACGAACTGCGGCGCCCCATACCACAATAAAAATCCACACAGCCAGCACTGGATTTCGATCGCAGTACGTGGGAATTACGAATCGGACTCGCAACTCCTAAGCCACAGACGCTGAAAACCGCTGATAATAGCAAACATAATAGCTTTAACTTCACCGTGTCCAATAAAACGATGTAAATATCACGGCTATCTAAAAAGAATCGGCAGCTAATGAAGCCACGGGATAAATCAACTCGTGGCTGTGTTATCAGAGTGCTGAGTCTATTTTCAACAACCGCTGAAGCGGAAAGCTTGTTTTCTGGGAAAGCAATTTTAATTCCCTGCATGTAAATACTTGAACGGAGACAGCGGAATAAAATATCAATAGAGTGAGCGGTGTGGGGTGTGAGGGAAGACTGAACCAGATCCGTATCTTGTAGTACGGGGACAGAAGAATGGGGTCATTGTGGTGCAGATAGAGAAATTCATATAAAGAAATGGAGGGGCAACTATTTAGACGGTAACGCATATATACTACGACTGTACCGAATAGTGATTTTCACTATTCGGCCGAATGCGAATAGCGGGACCAACTATTCGGCCGAATACGAATACGAATAGTGTATAGTGTCTAAAATATATCTAAAAAAAAAAAAAAAAAACACACACACACATTCATAATGTCAAAAATGCGCTGAACTTTTACTTCACATAAAGTAGCACAGAATAGTCATCTTCTTCTTTAGCATTCTGAGCCCTTGAGGTTTACTGCTGCAGATATCACTCGTCTCCATTCATCTCTCTGACTGGCCTTCTCTGCACAATTTGTGACACCAGTTGTTTGCAGGTCTGGCTGGACATTATCTCTCGAACTTCTTTTTTGTCTGCCTCGTGGTCTACGCCCATTCCTCTCTCAGGTGTATACGGTTTTTACTTCTCTGACATGTGACATTCTTTCAATATGTCCCAACCATTTTAGTCTGTTAGCTCTCATGATGCCAGTGATCAATGGTAATTTAAACAGATTATGTGTTACGTTGTTTGTTCTCACTCTCCATTCCCCGCTGTTAGCATCTTCGATAGGTCCAAAGATTTCTCGTAAGACTGTTTTCGAAAGCCTGTAATAAGGCCTCATCTTTTTATTTCTGCTTCAAGTTTCAGAGCCATATAAAACGACTGGTCTTATCAACGTTTTATATATTTGTATCTTGATGTTGCGAGACAGACACTTTGACTTTAGCGGATGTTAAAGGGCACAGTATACTTTATTTCTAGATTGTATTCTAGATTGTCTTCTTCTTCTTCTTCGTGTTCACCAGCTGTACATTCTGGCAGAAAGTTCTGGTTGCTCGTCCACTACTGAACTGCAGTCCTGCTCCAGAACCTGAGTGTTGCGTGTGCATCAGTTTTACAGATCTAATTCTCTGGAATACACACTGTTGGTTCCTTGCCTCTCCGGCAGATGCACTCCGACTTCAAAGGAAGCTCCCCAATTTGTCGACTCTTACGACATGCTTTTGGGGAGGCAGTGGGTCTATTCTTGTTTTCCCCTACAATGGGGCCCCGGATCCCACACGGGCTATTCTAGATTGTATTTCTTCTCTCATGTTAGAGCAGTTGAAGTTTGCACCTAAGTACTTATATGTTTCCGTTTGTTTGATTTTCATATTATCCACTTGGATGTGGCCGGAGTTTATATTCTTTCCATGTCTAGTTAGTATTCGTACAGAATAGTAAACATTTAAAAACATTTTATGTTTTGCATCCTTCAGTCGGTCTGTGGTAACTAATAACTAGCAATGAAAGAATCCTTAGTATTATAAGAAGTACCTAAACTTGGAAATTGTCACTGACAGTATAGGTAATGCAGGAAAGCTGTATTAGCTTTCAACAAAACCAATCGTTCCATGTTGTCAGCATTAAGGTCGTATATGCAAAAGCGGGTGTAAGGTAACTACTATTCGTATTCGGCCCGAATGCAACTATTGGGCCGAATACCGAATAGTCAATAGGTCCACTATTCGGACCCGAAGCGAATACAAAGCGAATATTCAGTACAGCTCTAATATATACATAAATGTGTGTGTGTATATATATATATATATATATATATATATATATATATATATATATATATATATATATATAGTATTGATTGGCACTTATAAATAGTTGATATATATATTCATATATACATCACAGCACTCTGGGGGCATTCACAAAAGCGCCCCGTCCCCATCTTCAGCAGCCAGCGAAGAGAGTTCCCATACTAATGGTGCCAGTATGCTTCGAGATTAAACGTCAGAGGAAAGGCTCTGAGCCTCGAGCATCTGCCAAAACCTCTCGTCACTCCCCCCCCCCCCCCCCCCCTCATAGACTGTGGTGATCCATCTGCTCCTCCGAAATGTACACGCTCTCCCACAAGGCACTAACCACGTCTGCCTTATCATGTATCAGTATTCCACCAAGTTGTGCAGAGCCAGCCAGTCTGTCCGCCTGTTTATTCTCCAACACATAAATAGTTAGAAAGTTACAAGGACATACAAGACGAATATAAAAATCAAAACCTATAGTTACCGTGCCGGGAATCAAACCTGTTACTTCCATATGGTGTGTATGCCCCGCTATGGAAACAAATGTAGTAAGAACATGACCAACTAGATAACCCTAAAAAAAGGTGTCTTCAATTGTCCATGTCTATCGTACAGCTTGAAATCCACAACCATGGAATACAGTCATAATTCATCTCAAACCATTGAAATGGCACCATAGGTTACAGAAATGTATACTAACCAAGCATAGGTCGAATAACAAACACAAACATTACAAACATGTCTTAGGGTCCGCAGGCCAACGTCTAATCGCTACACCACAGCGGCACTCGAAACCTATTTAGAGAGACATATAGTCCGATGAACGGTCTTTGTTTGGGCAGGTTTTCAGTCAGGCATGCTAATGGATAGGTAGGTAGGTAGATAGGAAGGTAAGTATGTTGATAGATAGATCAGTAGGTATGTAAGTATGAGGTATCTAGGTTTACATGTGTGAAAGTAGACATTATGTCGTAAACAGGTTTTATCTATATATGTACATACAAAGGTTTGTATGTAGATTATTAGGAAGCTAGGTTTGTAAGTAGATAAAGTAAACATGGATGTAGGTAGAATATTAAGTAGACAGGTTTGTAGGTAGATTGCATGTGGAAAGATAGGATTTTTAGACAGGTTAGATAAATAGGTCTTCGCATGTCGTAAGAGGCGACTAACAGGGGTTGAACGTGGGGCCAGCAACCCCACACTGTAAAAAGATAACCGCTACAAAAACAGAGACAAACATAAGTATAAATAATACTCATGGAGATCCAGATTACATAGATCTAGGTGACAGGATAACTGTCAGTGATGAAGGACTGGGGGAGGGGGGGAGGGGTGGGGGCTGCGGGAAAACCCAGCTCAGACGACCTGCCTCTTGGCGCCCAGGAACATTATTCAGCTTGCCTGCTGGAAGGTCAAAACGCTGTATGAAGCAGGCAGATCCAGAACGAGGAAGAGGCAGGTATAGAAGCACCAGTGAGGCGAACCTTTGGGGCTGAACTCAAGGCTACGCTAAGGACAAAACTGGAGGTAGAGAGGATGGCTCAGGGTTGATTCGGGTGGCAACAGTTTGTCTCTGCCTTATGTGCCTCTGGGCGCGATGAGGATTGACTAATAGATATGTAGGTAGGTTTGTAGGCATGGTAGCCTGGTAGTCTGCTAGTCTTAGTTTCAGCTTCATAACAAACGGGTCACCCCATCTTTGCTCCACTCCTGTGCTAACGAAAACCACAGAATGTTTATCAGTCCCTAGTGGAAAGTTTGACAGACTGCTGTCTCAGCATATTTAGCGTACACACGCATTGAAACATACAGTAGCCATCCGAAGTGCTAACACAAACAGTCCGACATTAGAAATGCAGTTCATCATTGATAGTAGCAGAAGTCACCAACAGATCAGCAGCTGCCCATGCGATAATTTGTAATCACATACGGGCACCACTAACATTGCGACGACAAGCATTGCGCCTTTTTCTGAATCTACAATTCACACCACTACGTTGGTCGCAGTCGAAAAAACATTCCAAATGAAATCCGCAACTCACAGTGTAACGGCATGCATTCAACTCAGAAGCTAAGCGTCGAAACTATATCCAGTCTACAAATTGAGCAAAAATTCATCGGCCACCGTCCGGCAGAAGCAAAACATTTGCCTCGGCTCCAAACATTGCCTCTACCTAGCCTCCATTTTGACCGGAAGTATGTCGTTTTTAGGCGTACATGTATGTAGGTGTATAAGTTAAATAGATATTCTTATAGATAGATAGGTTTAGTATATAGGTTTCTAGGTAGATAAGTGATTAAGTAGACAGGCATGCAGGTAGGTAGATAAGATATTCGCTAATAACTTTGTAGGTAGATAGGAGTGTAGTAATATGGGTATGTAGGTAGATAGGAGTGTAGTAATATGGGTATGTAGGTAGAGAGAAAGGATGTTGATGGGAATATAGGTAGGTGTGTAAGCGGATAGAAATGTAGGTAGACAAGTATGCCGGTAGAGCATAAGACAGTAGATAGGTGTGTAGACAGATAAGTATATAGGTAGATAGATGTGTAAATAGACATGTATACAGATAGAAGTGTCGGTAGATAGATGGATAGGTAAATAGGAATGGAAGTATATAGGTTGGGGGGGGGGGGCAATCGCCGTGGCGGAGCGGCTAGACGCTCGACGCAGATCAGAAGGTCGTAGGTTCGCTCTCTGTCGGAGCCGGACTTTTTTCAAAAATGGCCTTGGCTTCCAGGTCGATCAGACCTTGAGTGGGTACCGGGAAGTAAAGGCGGCCGGCCTGATGCTGACCACATCACCCACTTTGTGCCATCTGGTCTATAAAATATAGGTCTAGCCCTATATGCCTTATACGCCTACAGGCGTAGAAAAGGGTCCTTTACTTACTTTACTAGTATATAGGTAGGTACATTACTAGGCATATATGCATGTAGATAGGTGTGAAGGTAGTCAGGTATTTATATAGATAGCTATGTAGATAAATATATTCGATATATGTTTGTGGCTAGATAATTTTAGAAGATATGTTTGTAGGCAGATGGGTATGTAGGCAGACAGGACTGTAGGTAGATAGGTATGCAGGTAGATATGTATGTAGGTATATAGGTATGCAGGTATGCAGTTATTTATATAGATGGTATGCTGCTCGATAGCTGTTTAGGTAGATAGGCATGTAGGTAAACAGCTACGTAGGTGGAACGGGGTAGGTTTTCAGTAGATATATATGTAGGTATATAAGTATGTGGGTAGACATTATGTGGGTAAATTATATGGTTAAAAAGGCAGATAAGTATGTCGGTGGATATATATGTGGATAGGTATGCAGAACGGTATGTGCTAGTTATGTATATGAATATATACGTGGATAGGCATGGTCTTATGTAGATATTACAGATGAAGTATGTGTGGATGAGTCGATAGACAGTACGATGTGTTTAGTAGATAGGCTTCTATGTAGGGAATTGGGTTCTCAGTAGATGACCCCAACGCTGGACAGGCGGACACACAACAGATATACACGCGAGCGCATACACTCACACACACAAGGACGGACTGGCCGATAGATCGGCAAGCAGCCAGACACACATAGTCATAAAGAGATAAACAGACAAACAGTCAGAAAGATACACAGACATATAGACAGACAGATAGAAAAAGAGACAAAAACAGAGACATATAAACAGAGAAACAAAGAGAGAGAGAGGGAGAGAAAGAAAGAGAAACATGGAGACAAAAGAGACAAACAGGTGGGTACGTATGTAGGTAGTTAGTCAGGTAGGCAACAGATAGATTTGTAGGTAGGTAAGAAGGCAGGTAGATAGCCGGGCAGATAAGCAAATAAACAATCTTGAGGTTTTTTTTTTTTTTTTTAGATATTAAACCAGTCGGGCAAATGGATATGTGGATAATAGGTTAGGTAGCTAGGTAGATTGTTATACGGGTCGGCTGGGTATGTCGGCACTTCGACACCTCAAGTTGTTACTAATGAATCAATTATAATTGAGAACACTGCCTGTGTTCTGAAGGCTAACAAGCTGACAAGATGTCCCCATAGAAGGAACGACATCCTCTGGGTCTTACTTACATTCCGGCTGGAACTCAGCTGCAAATAAATAGATGACCAGCCTTTAGCACGGGACGACAGAGATAATTATTTGCCAGATCTGGCCGGGAAATCCCAGACTCGGGAATTATAATATCACATTTAAGTGCCATTTTTTTATCGTTTGATGAGAGAAATGGCGTGGGCGGGGAGGTGGAAGCTGGAGAGAGAAAGAGAGAGAGAGAGAGAGATAGAGAGAGAGAGAGAGAAAGAGAGAGAGAGAGAGAGAGAGAGAGCGAGCGCGAGAGAGAAAGGTCAGAGATTGTGAAGGAGAGTGAAGCATTGGCTAAAAATGCATGGCTGTAAATAAGAGAAAGAGAAATGGGGGGGAGGGGGGGGGGTTTGGGAAAGATATGAGGAAGTGATTGAATAGCGAGGCTGAGTATGAGAGAGAGAGAGAGATAGAGATAGAGAGCGAGAGAGAGACAGACTGAGAGATGGACATGTAGAGAGACAGTCGGGGTGAAAGAGCGAACGAACTTTTTTAAAGTGTTAAGAAGAAATAGAGACAGAGAGAGAGAAGCAGACAGAGGAGACAGAGAGAGACAAAGGCTGCGATAGAAAGACAAAAGGAGCGACTGAGAGAGCGGCAGACACACAGACAGACAGATGAACTGACCGACCGACCAACCTACAGACCGACATTGAGAGTGTTTACTCAAGTCCTCAAATGTTTAAGAATAAAGTCCTCTGCTGTACCAGAAACGGGGTAGAAACAAGATACTGGATGGATCCGTCACTTTCTCAGTGCCAGGGTTACATGCCATGTATAACGCCTTCTTTCTCTTGTCTCCCGCCCACTGAGTACTTTACTTCAAAATGTTATATCTGATTTCAACATGCAAAAAATCTGGCTTTCCTAAGGCTAACTACCGCTTCCGTTGTCAGTTCTAAGTATTTGAAAATGTATCTGCTTATTCTCTGGCACAGTAAAGCACAATCACCGTGCAGAAAGAGAGAAAGATGTCAGTCAGCATATTTAATACTAGTTGTATCAGTAAACGCGTAAATTACATGTAAGGGTAATGAACAATAAATCCGTAGTCCCTTAACAAGCAAGTCTTTAAGTGGTTTATAAGGGTTTTGCTGATATCGAATATGTTCAGACGAAAGACGCAGACAATCGAAGCCTCGCTATTAACCATCACAACGTGCCAACCGCCCTTAACATTACGACTGCAGAAAATGAAGAAGCGAAAATATTGTGGTTGATAGCGTGGCCCGTATTACTTCATGATTCATGTTCATTCATTGTTACAATGTTACGTTATATGTTACATGGGTATCGCAGAATCTTCCTCTGTTCAATTCCATTCTGTGCAATCGTTTCGATATCATGGATCGAATCCGATGGAACAGCTTTGTCCTCTCTCAACAACGCTCGTTTCAGGGTTTTTTTGGGCGTCATCCCACAAGTAATCACTGTATTTCTCATTTCAGTGCCTGTTCGGTGATTTTCTGCTGGCGTCTTCTCAGGATGGGTCTCCAGGGTAGCGCCATTCATTTTTTTTATAACCCTGCTACCAATGATTGCCCAAACATTTCTATTTTCGTTAAAGTTAGTTACGTATCTTGTACAGGACTTTGCAGAACCAACCCCAGCTGTTTTTCTAGGAAAATGTTGCACTTAGTAGTCTGTTGCTGCTGCTGCTGACAGGTCAAATCTCGGTACTAATGTCGAAACCAACGCAACACAAACGGTCCGCAGCTGGGATCAAACCCGGTACCCCGGCATTGCGAAGCGCGTTCGCAACGCTCAAGCCAAAAACGCAGACTTTCTCTTATTTTGTTCTTCTCCTGTCTTTAGTTCATCCAACTTTATCTTCAACATTTTCTTCAGGGATTTGTTTTCGAATGCATTTAATTTCCGTTTCAAGCCTTTGGTAGATCTTCAACTTTTACTTCCGTGTTTTTAAATTGATATAAACAGTCCCCACGGGGCCGCGTTATCGCAGTCGATAGGAGGCTAGCTTTCAAATCCAGCTGCGACTTGCTGCAGCCACGGTCAGTGTTCGAAACCGGGCGGCTCCCGGGGTTTACCCAGCCTCTAGGAAATGGGTACCAGAGTGATACTCTGGGGTAAATGGAGGAACGTCGCTGTAGCTACAGAGCTACGCGCGAACGGCGACACGGGCGGATAATTCTTATCAGCTGTCCGTACTGGTGGCAGATCACTTATGGTTTATAACCGTGTGCAATGACGCTAGTTCACATCTCCAGGCTTTATCTTTACCTTTTAGTTTCCACTGTGTGCCTGTCAAACAGGACCACAAAAACCTGAGCACATTCTGCAGACCTGCCTACTCTACCTTCAAATTAGAAAAGACACCTGCCATTAAGAGCAAAGTGAGCAGAACAAGGTTGGAGAAACCACGAAGGACCTGCTATTGACATAGAGTTCATAGAGACAACCCAACTGATGGTCTGTCTGAAAATAGGAACCCCAACGCCAAGAAAAAGAAAATGAAAAAACATGAGAAATGGAAAATACGTAGGTTGATTACGTCACGATTACATATATCTCATTTGACATCTGATTTCAAACCATCTCGACTTAGCAGAGTTAAAGAACAGTTCAGGGTCTTTGAAATGTGACTCTAATTGGTATGTATAGACTTACTTGCCAGCCAAGAAAAATCGCTCAACTCAAACTGGCTCTTGAGACGGCGGAATTAAGTTCACTACCCCAGGCGTATCTAGGTCAAACCGGCCTGCTATAATGAGAACCTCAGTTTGCATAGAAAGCAAAGGCCGCTTGACATTGAAAACAGCCATAATTCCTAACATCTGCATCCTCTTCTTCCTCGGGTGTCAAAGGCTTTAAACCCTAGCAGAAAGATTTAGTTGATTGTTCACTTCAGTTCAGTCCTGTTCCAGAATCTGATTGTTTCGTTTCTACAGGTCTGGCTATTTTATGTGTATGCAGATTCCTGGTACCTTGCCTCTCACGCAGATGCACTCCGACTTCGAAGAAAGTCCCCAATCAGTCGACTCCTACGTCACGCTTGTTAGGGAGGCAGCGGGTCTATTCTTGTTTTTCTCACAATGGGAACCGGGCGAAACCCACGATTTTCCGAATTTCCAGACTCGGCAAATGTGAAGTCACTCATTCTTCTTCTTAGCTTTTCTCCTTGATGAAGCATGGGCCCACAACCAACTCACGCCAAGTCGTCACATTCTTTGTTATCGCATGCAGTTCACTGAATCTCCTCTCCACCTTTGTAACGGCGCTTTAGCTTAGCTTCAAGTTTCATGTGTGTGTGTCGTGTGTGTGTGCATGTGTGTGTGTGTCGTGTGTGTGTGTCGTGTGTGTGTGCATGTGTGTGTGTGTGTGTCGTGTGTGTGTACATGTGTGTGTGTGTGTGTCGTGTGTGTGTGTGTGCATGTGTGTGTCGTGTGTGCGCATGCATGTGTGTGTGTGCATGCATGTGTGTGTGTGTGCGTGTTGTTTCTTTCGGTTTGCCTTTATCTGAAATGGAAGCCGACGGTATGTAGCGGCTAGACACTCGCCTGTGGATCCGAATGGCGTGGGTTCAAATTCGAACAGCGGCGAAGGGTTTTTTTTTTTTTTTTTTTTGAAATTAAATTATCTTGACTCCCAGGTCGACCTTTCCTTAAATTAGTACCAGATAAAGTCGTGGGAAGTAAAGATGATCGACGTGATGTTGATCCCATCAACAATGGAACGTAAAATGTAGGTCTATCCCTATGTACCTATCAAGCCTTAAAGCGTGGAAAATGATACATTGTTTTACCTAGTTTATAGTCTACATTAGGCAAAACACATCACAGCGGAACTTACCACTTCATGTTTGAGTATTCTGTCTCGATAATCGGCTGTCGGAACTTACCACCTCATGTTTAAGTATTCTGTCTTGATAGTCGACTGTCGGAACTTAGCACCTCATGTTTAAGTATTCTCTGTTGATAGTCGACTGTCGGAACTTAACACCTCCTATTTGAGTATTCTGTCTTGATAGTCGGCGTCGGAACTTACCACCTCATGTTTAAGTATTCTGTCTTTATAGTCGACTGTCGGAATTTACCACCTCATGTTTGAGTATTCTGTCTTGATAGCCAGCTGTGGGAACTTACCACCTGATGTTTAAGTATCCTATCTTGATAGTCTTATGTCGGAACTTACCACCGCATGTTTGAATATTCTGGATTGATAGCCAGCTGTCGAAACTTACCACCTCATGTTTGAGTATTCTGTCTTGATAGCCAGCTGTCGGAACTTACCACCTCATGTTTGAGTATTCTGTCTTGATAGTCGGCTGTCGGAACTTACCACCTCATGTTTGAGTATTCTGTCTTGATAGTCGGCTGTCGGAACTTACCACCTCATGTTTGAGTATTCTGTCTTGATAGCCAGCTGTCGGAACCTACCACCGCATTTTTGAGTATTCTGTCTTGATAGTCGACTGTCGGAACTTACCACCTTATGTTTAAGTATCCTGTCTTGATAATCGGCTGTCGCAAGAAGCGTCTTGTGAAAGAAAGAAAGAAAGAAAGAAAGAAAGAAAGAAAGAAAGAAAGAAAGAAAGAAAGAAAGAAAGAAAGAAAGAAAGAAAGAAAGAAAGAAAGAAAGAAAGAAAGAAAGAAAGAAAGAAAGAAAGAAAGAAAGAAAGAAAGAAAGAAAGAAAGAAAGAAAGAAAAGAAAAGAAAAGAAAGAAAGAAAGAAAAAAGAAAGAAAGAAAGAAAGAAAGAAAGAAAGAAAGAAAGAAAGAAAGAAAGAAAGAAAGAAAAGAAAAAGAAAGAAAGAAAGAAAGAAAGAAAAAGAAAGAAAGAAAGAAAGAAAGAAAGAAAGAAAGAAAGAAAGAAAGAAAGAAAGAAAGAAAGAAAGAAAGAAAGAAAGAAAGAAAGAAAGAAAGAAAGAAAGAAAGAAAGAAAGAAAGAAAGAAAGAAAATAAATATTAGAGCGATGATCTATAAAATAGATAACCAACAGTTTTTAAGGATGCGATAATGGTATTATGATTAAAAAGTTTTTTGTTTTTTTAATGACAAGAGTACCAATGATGAGGGCAAATGGGAGTGAGGGAGAGGTTGAAGAAATAACATTTGAGGATTTCAAAGGCAGAAATGGGGAGGGGGGAAGTACAGAAGAAGACTACGATGCCAGATATACAAGAGAAAAAAAGGAACAAGAAAGAGGAAGATAATGAATCAAAAAGAGGAGACAAAAAGGAGGAGAAAGAAGAACAAGAAGAACAAGAACATGAAGAACAAGAACAAGAAAAACAAGAATAACAAGAAGAAGAAGAACAAGAAGAACAAGATGAACAAGAAGAACAAGAAGAAGGAAGAAGGAAGAAAGAAGAAGGAATGAAGAAATGAAGAAAAGAAAGAGAAAAGTAGGAAGAAAAAGGACGAAGAAAGGAGAAGAGGAAGAAGAAGATGGAATGAAGAAGACGGATGAAGAAAGGAAGGAAGGAAGGTAACGACGAAAGAGGACGAGAAGGTTTAACCACGATGTATCCATAACGTATCCCGTAGACAAAAGACATCCAGGAACGTCTCCTTCCATAATTACCCTAAATAACTTGGGCAGAAATAGCATCCGCGTTAATCTATATCTCAACGGCGCACTCCTGTAGTGATCGCTGCTCGCCCGTACATTGTCAGGCCTCATTATTGTCTGATGTGCCGGGTACCATGGCTGTTGCCACAATGCTCTCACATCAGGATGTTGTGGAGTGGTCCCGCCAGATTTTCTAACGAGAGCTGGATTGGGAAATGTCTTTTTGTTTGACCAAGCCTCGAAATTGATTTTTAATTGACATATGAGATACAACAAGTGCTACTTTTTAAAATGTATAATACTTGTTCTTGATTAATATGTATGATGCAATTAATTAGCTGTTGTCGTCTTTGTAATTTTATCTTAATCTTATTATTATTATTATTATTATTATTATTATTATTATTATTATTATTATTCCTCTTCTTCATCCTCTTCTGCAATTGTCCTAAAAGACTATTTGCATACTGTGTTGTTCACAGCTAAGTTGCGACATCTGTGTTTTTCAACCCGTTATCCAAGTCCACAATTCCTTATTTAGTCTAAAGTTACGAAATTTTTTACGAGATAAGTGTACATTCTATTTTCCTTAAAAAAAACGGAGGCTTGGACAATGCGTGCAGGCGTCTCATTTGTTTTTATTTACAAGTTAAAAAAATTACAGGTGAACAAATAATCTAGTTATATTCATAAACAATTAATTAATTAACACGTTTATTGTAACTATTATCCTTACTAATTAAACAACCGGTAAAAGTAAAGTTGGTCTCCCCACGCATCCCCCGTATACACACTAGCTCACTCCTGACTGGTAGTTCCTGAACTTACAACCTTGGCACAAGTTTATGGGGGTGTTCCGCAATGCCGTTGTATCGCATGTTGTATATTTCGACACGCTAGCGCTTTTAATACTCCAAACAAAATGGAGAAACTGGACCTAACACAACGCCCCTAAAGAGTGCTGCAACCTGTGTCACAGGCATTCTGTTTCTCGGAATGAAAACGTAAATTCAAGATATCACAGAAAGCAAACAACAGAGCGGGACCTTCAGGAACGTCGACCATCCCCACAAACTTGTGAATGAAAAGTGACCTACTCTATTTGTGGAGATTAAATTAAACCTAACCAACAAATCCTATAATAAATTCAATATTGTCATTTCTTATTATGCATTTTTATAAACATAAGTGAATTTTTGTGCTGATACTGGTAGAATTATTTCAGTTAATTTTATTACTTATTATACATCTGATATTATTAGCGCAATAGTTCACATTATTAAAAACAGAACTGATACACCTGGAGAAGATTTTTTTTTTTTTTTCTTTCAATAATAGACAGCTAGTGAAGAAAGAAACAGTGCAGATGGAAATAGATACCGGAGATCATGAACCAAACAGTTTGAAGCTATAGAACTGCACTGAAGAGCATGTTGTTGAAAAGGCTATTGGCTCACGGCGAGAATCACTGAATGATCCAGATCACATTGGTTCTCACCCGTATTCAAAGTAGCTAAAAAGATGGATCCCACAGATTTTGCTGCAACCATCGTGCAATTAAGAGCATTTCATATCCTTTGCTGGTGACTGATGGCATACTGGGACCACTGAACAAAGCAAAATATGTCATGACGCCAAATGACAGACCACATTTTTTATGTATTTCCCATGTCACCAGATGCAGGAAAGAAAGTTCGTTTTTAGGAGACGTTCATCTTTCTGTTTCTTACGAAAACCATTTAGTTTGAAGAGTAGCTCGGTGATATGCATGTACCTCAAGGATCAAGTTTTGAGCGGCATACAGAAGTTTGCTTAAGCTTACGTCTACACACAAAAAACTGGTTAAAAAAAAAAAAAACGCTTGAAACATGCCGAAAAAATGTTCGAGAGACTGAGTTAGTGAAACTGAAAATCTGCAAGTGTGAATTCCTGAAAACACAAGTGAAGCAGACGGAATTTTGTATCCATAGAGTAGTCGTGCAGACTGATCTTGAGAAAGTAAGAGCCGTCAGAGAACTGACTCATCTTAAGAGGGTGAGGGAAGTGAGGGGTTTCACTGGAATGTGCAGCTACCACCGGCGTCTCATTCCTAACTTCTCACAAACTGAAGAATCAATCATCAACTTGACCCCAAAAAATGCAGGATTTAAATGGGCAAAACAATGTTAGAAATTTCGTTGATTGTCTGAAGGTCTGTTTGACGATGATTCTCTTGTTGACAAAAGTCGTTGACAGTCTGAAGGTCTGTTTGACGATGATTCTCTTGTTGACAAAAGTCGTTGACAGTCTGAAGGTCTGTTTGACGATGATTCTCTTGCTGACAGAAGTCGTTGACTGTCTGAAGGTCTGTATGATGGTGTTTCTCTTGTTGACAAAAGTCGTTGACAGTCTGAAGGTCTGCTTGACGGTGATTCTCTTGTTGACAGAAGTCGTTGACAGTCTAAAGGTCTGTTTGACGGTGTTTCTCTTGTTGACAAAAGTTGACAGTCTTATGTAGATATTACAGATGAAGTATGTGTAGATGAGTCGATAGACAGTACGATGTGTTTAGTATATAGGCTTCTATGTAGGGAATTGGGTTCTCAGTAGATGACCCCAACGCTGGACAGGCGGACACACAACAGATATACACGCGGGCGCATACACTCACACACACAAGGACGGACTGGTCGATAGATCGGCAAGCAGGCAGACACACATAGTCATAAAAAGATAAACAGACAAACAGTCAGAAAGATACACAGACATATAGACAGACAGATAGACAAAGAGATAAAAACAGAGACATATAAACAGAGAAACAAAGAGAGAGAAAGGGAGAGAGAGAAAGGGAGAGAAAGAAAGAGAAACATAGAGACAAAGAGACAAACAGGTGGGTACGTATGTAGGTAGTTAGTCAGGTAGGCAACAGATAGATATGTAGGTAGGTAAGAAGGCAGGTAGATAGCCGGGCAGATAATCAAATAAACAATCTTGAGGTGTGTGTGTTTTTTTTTTTTTTTTTTAAGGTATTAAACCAGTCGGGCAAATGGATATGTGGATAATAGGTTAGGTAGGTAGGTAGATTGTTATACGGGTCGGCTGGGTATATCGGCACTTCGACACCTCAAGTTGTTACTAATGAATCAATTATAATTGAGGACACTGCCTGTGTTCTGAAGGCTAACAAGCTGACAAGATGTCCCCATAGAAGGAACGACATCCTCTGGGTCTTACATACATCCCCGCTGGAACTCAGCTGCAAATAAATAGGTGACCAGCCTTTAGCACGGGACGACAAAGATAATTATTTGCCAGATCTGGCCGGGAAATCCCAGACTCGGGAATTATAATATCACATTTAAGTGCCATTTTGTTTTTCCGTTTGATGAGAGAAATGGCGTGGGCGGGGAGGTGGAAGCTGGGGAGAGAGAGAGAGAGAGAGAGAGAGAGAGAGAGAGAGAGAGAGAGAGAGAGAGAGAGAGAGAGAGAGAGAGAGAGAGAGAGAGAAAGGTCAGAGATTGTGAAGGAGAGTGAAGCATTGGCTAAAAATGCATGGCTGTAAATAAGAGAAAGAGAAATGGGGGGGGGGGGATTTTTGGGAAAGATATGAGGAAGTGATTGAATAGCGAGGCTGAGTATGAGAGAGAGAGAGAGATAGAGAGCGAGAGAGAGACAGACTGGGGGATGGAAATGTAGAGAGACAGTCGGGGTGGAAGAGCGAACGAACGTTTTTAAAGTGTTAAGAAGAAATAGAGACAGAGAGAGAAGCAGACAGAGGAGACAGAGAGAGACAAAGACTGCGATAGAAAAACAAAAGGAGCGACTGAGAGAGCGGCAGACACACAGACAGACAGATGAACTGACCGACCGACCAACAGACAGACCGACTTTGAGAGTGTTTACTTAAGTCCTCAAATGTTTAAGAATAAAGTCCCTCTGCTGTACCAACCACGGGGTAGAAACAAGATACTGGATGGATCCGTCACTCTCTCAGTGTCATGGTTACAAGCCATGTGTAACGCCTTCTTTCTCTTGTCTCCCGCCCACTGAGTACTTTATTTCTAAATTTTATATTCGATTTCAGTATGCTAAAACCCTGGCTTCCCTAAGGCTAACTTCGCTTCCGTTGTGAATTATGAGTATTTAAAAATGCATTTGATTCTTCTCTGGCACAGTAAAGCACAATCACCGTGCAGAAAGAGAGAAAGGTGTCAGTCATCATATTTAATACTGGTTGTATCAGTGAAATCCTGGACAGTCGGTAGGCAGGCCAAACAATTTCTAGAGGCCTCAGAGATGTGGTTTTACAGAAGAATGCTTAGAATACCTTGAACAGCCGAAAAGAGCAACCAAGAGGTTTTGAAAGAGGCGGGAGCCCAAAGACAACTTATCACAGACATCAGTAGGAGAAAGTCATCATTTTTCGGCCATGTTATGAGAAGAGGGAAAATTGAACATGTTGTGACCACTGGAAAGATCTGTGGAAGGAGGGATAAAGGTAGACAACGAGAGAAGATTCTTTGACAGTCTTTTTGCATGGCATGGAGGTGTGTCGGCACACGAAATGATACATGCTGCAGGAAATCGTGTATTGTGGAGAGGCCTGATCGCCCACGCCGGTCGGCAAGGCACGTGATGATGATGATGTATCAGTAAACGTGTGAATACCATCTAAGGGTAACTAAAAATAAACCCACTGTCCCTTAACAAGCAAGTCTTTAAGTGGTTTATAAAGGTTTTGCTGCTATCGAATGTGTTCAGACGAAAGACGTAGATAATCGCAGCCTCGCTGTTAACCATCACAGCGTGCCAACCTCCCTTTACATTACGACTGCAGAAAAAGAAGAAGCGAAGATATTGCGGTTAATAGCCTGCCCCGTATTACTTCATAATTCATGTTCATTCATTGTTAAATTGTTACATTAGATGTTACATGGGTATCAGTATCTTCTTCTATTTCATTCTATCCTGAGCAATCATTTTAACATCACGGATGCAATCCGATCGAGCAGCTGTGTCCTCTCTCAGCAACGCTCGTTTCAGGGTTTCTTTTGGGCGTCATCGCCATAGTAATCACTGTATTTCTCATGTCAGTGCCTGTTCGATGATTCCCTGCTTGTGTTTTCTCAGGATGGGTCAGATGTAGCGCCATCCATTTTTTCGTATTACCGCTGCGACCAATGGTTGCCCAAACATTTCTTTTTCAGTTAAAGATAGTTGTGTATCTTTTTCAGGACTTTGCAGAACCAACCCCAGCTTTTTTGTGTGGCTGTTGTGGTTTTTCTAGGACAATTTTGTGTTTAGTAGTCGGTTACTACTGCTGATAGGTCAACTCTCGGTTCTAATGTCGAAACCAACTCAAGACAAACGGTCCGCAGCTGAGATCAAACCCCGTACCCCGGCATTGCGAAGCGCGTTCGCAACGCCCAAGCCCAGGACTTTCTCTTATTTTATTCTTAGCCTGTCTTTAGTTCTTCCAACTTTATCTTCAACATTTTCTTCAGTTATTTGTTTTTGAATGCAAAACTCAGGTCAAGGTAAAAGCCAAAAGTCCATTTGGACGAACAACCGCGACTTGCCGCCGGAATTCACAGCCGGTGAACAAGAAAAATAAGAAGAAGAATGCATTTAATTTCCGTTTCAAGTCTTGAGTAGATCTCCAACTTTACTTCCACGTTTTTAAAATGACAAACAGTTCCCTCGGGGCCGCGTTAGCGCAGTCGATAAGAAGCTCGCTTTCAAATTCAGCTGCGACTCGCTGCAGCCCACGGTCGGTGTTCGAAACCGGGCGGCTACCGGGGTTCACCCAGCCTCTTGAAAATGAGTACCAGAGTGATACTCTGGGCTATATGGAGGAGGAACGTCGCTGTAGCTACAGAGTTACGTGCGAACGGCGACACAGGTGGACAATTCTTATCAGCTGTCCGTACTGGTGGCAGATCACTTATGGTTTATAACCGCGTGCAGTGACGCTGGTTCACATCTCCCGACTTTACCTTTACCTTTTAGTTCCCACGGTGTGCCTGTCAAACAGGACCACTAACCCATGAGGACATTCTGCAGACCTGCCTACTCTACCTACAACTTAGAAAAGACACCTGGTCTTAAGAGCAAAGTGAGCAGAGCAAGATTAGAGAAACCACGAAAGACCTGCTACTGACATACGAGTTCATAGAGACAACCCAACTGATGACGAAACCTAAAGTCAAGAAGAAAAAATTAAAATAACAGAAATGAAAAATACGTAGGTTGATTACGTCACGATTACATAACTCTCATTTGACATCTGATTTCAAACCATCTCGACTTAGCAGAGTTAAAGAACAGTTCAGGGTCTTTGAAATGTGACTCTAATTGGTATGTATAGACTTACTTGCCAGCCAAGAAAAATCGCTCAACTCAAACTGGCTCTTGAGACGGCGGAATTAAGTTCACTACCCCAGGCGTATCTAGGTCAAACCGGCCTGCTATAATGAGAACCTCAGTTTGCATAGAAAACAAAGGCCGCTTGACATTGAAAACAGCCATAATTCCTAACATCTGCATCCTCTTCTTCCTCGGGTGTCAAAGGCTTTAAACCCTAGCAGAAAGATTTAGTTGATCGTTCACTTCAGTTCAGTCCTGTTCCAGAATCTGATTGTTTCGTTTCTACAGGTCTGGCTATTTTATGTGTATGCAGACTCCTGGTACCTTGCCTCTCACGCAGATGCACTCCGACTTCGAAGAAAGTCCCCAGTCAGTCGACTCCTACGTCACGCTTGTTAGGGAGGCAGCGGGTCTATTCTTGTTTTTCTCACAATGGGAACCGGGCGGAACCCACGATTTTCCGAATTTCCAGACTCGGCAAATGTGAAGTCACTCATTCTTCTTCTTAGCTTTTCTCCTTGATGGAGCATAGGCCCACAACCAACTCACGCCAAGTCGTCACATTCTTTGTTATCACACGCAGTTCACTGAATCCCCTCTCCACCTTTGTAACGGCGTTTTAGCTTAGCTCAATTTTTCATGTGTGTGTCGTGTGTGTGCATGTGTGTGTGTGTGTGTGTCGTGTGTGTGCATGTGTGTGTCGTGTGTGTGCATATGTGTGTGTCGTGTGTGTGCATATGTGTGTGTCGTGTGTGTGCATGTGTGTGTCGTGTGTGTGCATGTGTGTGTGTGTGTGTGTGTGTGTGTGGTTTCTTTCGGTTTGCCTTTATCTGAAATGGAAGCCGACGGTATGTAGCGGCTAGACACTCGCCTGTGGATCCGAATGGCATGGGTTCAAATTCGAACAGCGGCGAAGGTTTTTTTTTTTTTTTTTTAATTCTCTTTTTTTTTTTTTTTTTTTTTTTGAAATTAAATTATCTTGACTCCCAGGTCGACCTTTTCTCAAATTAGTACCAGATAAAGTCGTGGGAAGTAAAGATGGTCGGCGTGATGTTGACCCCATCAACAATGGAACGTAAAATGTAGGTCTATCCCTATGTACCTATCACGCCTCAAGGCATGGAAAATGATACATTGTTTTACCTTATTTATAGTCTACATTAAGCAAAACAAATCACAGCGGAACTTACCACTTCATGTTTGAGTATTCTGTCTTGATAGTCGACTGTCGGAACTTATCACCTCATGTTTAAGTATTCTGTCTTGATAGTCGACTGTGGAACTTATCACCTCATGTTTAAGTATTCTGTCTTGATAGTCGACTGTCGGAACTTACCACCTCATGTTTAAGTATTCTGTCTTGATAGTCGACTGTGGGAATTTACCACCTCATGTTAGAGTATTCTGTCTTGATATTCGGCTGTCGGAACTTACCACCTCATGTTTAAGTATTCTGTCTTGATAGTCAGCTGTCGGAACTCACCACCTCATGTCTGAGTATTCTGTCTTGATATTCGGCTGTCGGAACTTACCACCTCATGTTTAAGTATCCTGTCTTGATATTCGGCTGTCGGAACTTACCACCTCATGTTTAAGTATTCTGTCTTGATAGTCAGCTGTCGGAACTCACCACCTCATGTTTGAGTATTCTGTCTTGATAGTCGGCTGTCGGAACTTACCACCTCATGTATGAGTATTCTGTCTTGATAGTCGGCTGTCGGAACTTACCACCTCATGTCTGAGTATTCTGTCTTGATATTCGGCTGTCGGAACTTACCACCTCATGTTTGAGTATCCTGTCTTGATATTCGGCTGTCGGAACTTACCACCTCATGTTTAAGTATTCTGTCTTGATAGTCAGCTGTCGGAACTCACCACCTCATGTTTGAGTATTCTGTCTTGATAGTCGACTGTCGGAACTTACCACCTCATGTTTGAGTATTCTGTCTTGATAGTCGGCTGTCGGAACTTACCACCTCAAGTTTAAGCATTCTGTCTTGATAGTCGGCTGTCGGAACTCACCACCTCATGTTTGAGTATTCTGTCTTGATAGTCGACTGTCAGAACAAGCGTCTTGTGTTTGATAACTAGTGTGTATGCTTTACTTTAACTACTATATTTTAATAAAGTAACAGAATATGTACTGATCGGACTCATAGAAAAAAGAAAGATAGAAAAACACACTAGACAAACAAATCGAAAGCTTTAGTTACCGTGCCGTGAATCAAACCTGTCACATCCAGACATCTTGAGCACCCCGCTATGAAAACAAGTGCACTAAGAACATGGTCAGCTAGGCATCCTAAAAGAAGGTGTCTTATTGGCCATGTCTATCGTACAGCTTGAAATCCAAAACTTTAGAATATGGACAGAATTCAACCCATTGAAATGGCACTATAGGTTTCAGAGATTTATATTAACGAAGCATAGGTCGATTTATGTATATTTACTTCAACTACGGCTTCCAAATCGAAACGGACTAAAGTAAGCACCAGGAGTCTATGGGAATAAGGCACTCGGGGTGATGTTGTCCTGATCAAAAATTTGTCTATACAATATGGATGCAGCAATATAAGCTCGATGCGCCAATAGCTTGAAAATTTTTGTTTTACTTGGCAATATTTCCTCTAGGGCAAACTGTCTAAAAAATGGTGTGATGGTACTCGACACACTGTGTCTCTTACAGATGTGCACAACTGATTCCAAAAAGAGTGCCATTACTGCGTACTGTTGCCTATCGTTGTGCGGACTGGGCTAGTGAATAATGACGAACCTCTGACAATTTTTGCGTGGCATGGGATTAAAGCATTGTGAAGCACGTCTATGCCGCCTTTGAGGCTGAGATATGAGATAATATAATCAACTTCTCATGGGAACAATTAGTAGAAGAACTTTGCAGTGGCTGCTGCATCAGCGGATTTGGCATGCATGGGACGTATTTTATTGTAACATATATTACCCTAAAAAATTGGGAGAAATAGCACTGCGTTAGTTGTTTGTAGCCGAGAAAGGCCTCAAGGATGTGGCCGGACCAGGTGTTGCCAATGACAGCTTAAGATGCAATATCTGTGTTTTTCAACCCAAGTTATCCAAGTCCGCAATTCCTTATTTAGTCTGAAGTTACGAATTTTTTACGAGATAAGTGTACATTCTATTTTCCTCAAAAAATGGAGGCTTGGAACGTACAAGGCGTGCAGGCGTCTCATTTATTTTTATTTACAAGTTATATAATTACAGGTGAACAAATAATCTAGTTATATTCATCAACAATTAATTAATTAACACGTTTATTGTAACTATTTTCCTTACTAATTAAACAACCGGTAAAAGTAAAGTTGGTCTCCCCACGCATCGCCCATAGTCACACTAGCTCACTCCTGACTGGTAGTTCCTGAACTTACAACCTTGGCATTAGTTTACGGGGGTGTTCCGCAATGCCGTTGATATAGCGTGTTGTATATTTAGGCACGCTAGCGCTTTTAATACTCCAAACAAAATGGAGAAACTGGTCCTAACACAACGCCCCTAAAGAGTGCTGCAACCTGTGTCACAGGCATTCTGTTTCTCGGAATGAAAACGTAAATTCAAGATATCACAGAAAGCAAACAACAGAGCGGGACCTTCAGGAACGTCGACCATCCCCACAAACTTGTGAATGAAAATTGACCTACTCTATTTGTGGAGATTAAATTAAACCTAACCAACAAATCCTATAATAAATTCAATTTTGTCATTTCTTATTATGCATCTTTATAAACATAAGTGAATTTTTGTGCTGATACTGGTAGAATTATTTCAGTTAATTTTATTACTTATTATACATCTGATATTATTAGCGCAATAGTTCATATTATTAAAAACAGAACTGATACACCTGGAGGAGTTTGTTTTAAAGATATTTTTTTTTTTCAATAATAGACAGCTAGTGAAGAAAGAAACAGTGCAGATGGAAATAGATACTGGAGATCATGAACCAAACAGTTTGAAGCTATAGAACTGCACTGAAGAGCAGGAAGATTGTTGAAAAGGCTATTGGCTCAGGGCGAGAATCACTGAATGATCCAGATCACATTGGTTCTCACCCGTATTCAAAGTAGCTAAAAAGATGGATCCCACAGATTTTGCTGCAACCATCGTGCAATTAAGAGCATTTCATATCCTTTGCTGGTGACTGATGGCATACTGGGACCACTGAACAAAGCAAAATATGTCATGACGCCAAATGACAGACCACATTTTTTATGTATTTCCCATGTCACCAGATGCAGGAAAGAAAGTTCGTTTTTAGGAGACGTTTATCTTTCTGTTTCTTACGAAAAACATTTAGTTTGAAGAGTAGCTCGGTGATATGCATGTACCTCAGGGATCAAGTTTTGAGCGGCATACAGAAGTTTGCTTAAGCTTACGTCTACACAAAAGGAACTGGTTTAAAAAAAAAAAAAAAACGCTTGAAACATGCAGAAAAAATGTTCGAGAGACTGAGTTAGTGAAACTGAAAATCTGCAAGCGTGAATTCCTGAAAACACAAGTGAAGCAGACGGAATTTTGTATCCATAGAGTAGTCGTGCAGACTGATGATGAAAAAGTAAGAGCCGTCAGAGAACTGACTCATCTTAAGAGGGTGAGGGGAGTGAGAGGTTTCGCTGGAATGTGCAGCTACCACCGGCGTCTCATTCCTAACTTCTCACAAACTGAAGAATCAATCATCAACTTGACCCCAAAAAATGCAGGATTTAAATGGGCAAAACAATGTTAGAAATTTCGTTGATTGTCTGAAGGTCTGTTTGACGATGATTCTCTTGTTGACAAAAGTCGTTGACAGTCTGAAGGTCTGTTTGACGGTGATTCCCTTGTTGACAAAAGTCGTTGACAGTCTGAAGGTCTGTTTGACGGTGTTTCTCTTGTTGACAAAAGTTGTTGACAGTCTGAAGGTCTGTTTGACGGTGATTCTCTTGTTGACAAAAGTCGTTGACAGTCTGTAGGTCTGTTTGACGGTGATTATCTTGTTGACAAAAGTCGTTGACAGTCTGAAGATCTGCTTGACGGGGATTCCCTTGTTGAAAAAGTCGTTGACAGTCTGAAGGTCTGTTTGACGGTGATTCTCTTGTTGAAAAAAGTCGTTGACAGTCTGAAGGTCTGTTTGAAGGTGATTCTATTGTTGACAAAAGTCGTTGACAGTCTTCAGGTCTGTTTGACGGTGATTCTCCTGTTGACGAAAGTCGTTGACAGTCTGAAGGTCTGTTTGACGGTGTTTCTCTTTTTGACAAAAGTCGTTGACAGTCTGAAAGTCTATTTGACGGTGATTTTCTTGTTGACAAAAGTCGTTGACAGTCTGAAGGTCTGTTTGACGGTGTTTCCCTTGTTGACAAAAGTCTTTGACAGTCTGAAGGTCTGTTTGACGGCGATTCCCTTGTTAACAAAAGTCGTTGACAGTCTGAAGGTCTGTTTGACGGTGATTCTTTTGTTGACAAAAGTCGTTGACAGGCTGTAGGTCTGTTTGACGGTGATTCTTCTGTTTACAAAAGTCGTTGACAGTCTGAAGGTCTGTTTGACGGTGATTCCCTTGGTCACAAAAGTCGTTAACAGTCTGAAGGTCTGTTTGACGGTGATTCCCTTGTTGGCACACTCGGATCTAGACAAGGAGCTTATTTCTTGTATATAGATGCCCTAGACGGAGCTGTTGGAACCTGCTTGGTCCAGTCATGTTAAGAAGATGGTCCCAATTCCAGGGATACGCAATGAAAAAAATAATTTATTTCCTTCCACATAAGTTAAACAAAAGACAGAGGAGATGGACAGTGACAGAGAAAAAGGCGTATGCTATTTATGTTGCACTGCAGAAGCTGAACTGCTATGACATTGACTAATTTGTGATCACAACAGAGCACATACCACTGGAATTATTATCGGAGACATCAATCCAAAATAGCAAGATACAGACAGGGGCACTGCACTTGCAGATACAGTTCAGGATCGAGTAAGTGTCAGGCTCTATGAATACCTGTGCAGATCTCGAATTTATTACAAGGAAGAGCCAAACGAAGATGAAGACAGAGAAGCAGAAATAAATGACCGCAAATTAGGAATTCAATGTAATAAACTCCGATCAGCTGAGAAAATGAGTGTGCAAGAATACTTGGTTTATGCAGATGACACTGATATTATTGGAGTAATTGAACTAGGACGGTAAAAACACTGACTTTCCTAAAACAAGCAGCTCACAAAATAGGACTAGTTATTAGTCTTGATAAGACAGAATACACGATAATAACAAGATGGGGAAAGTATATAAACTCCGGCCACATACAAATCCATAATATGAAAATCAAACGAACAGAAACATATAGGTACTTGGGTGCAAACTCCAGCTGCTCCAACATGCTGAGAGAAGAAATACATTCTAGAATACAACCGGAAATAGAGTATACTATGCCCTTTAACATCTGCTATAGTCAAAGTGTCTGTCTTACAACACCAAAACCAAAATATATAAAACGTTGATAAGACCATTTATTTTATATGGCTCTGAATGTGGAGCACAACTAAAAGAGATAAAGCCTTATTTCAAATTTTCGAAAACAGAGTATAACGACAAACCTTTAGACCCATCAAATATGCAAACAGCGGAGAACGGAAAGTGAGAAGCAACAAAGAAATTCATAATCTGTTTAAATGACCACTTATCACTGGCATCATGAGATCTAATAGACTGAAATAGTTTGGGCACATTAAAAAAAATTGTCAAATAACAGAGGTAAAAACTGTATACACAAGGTAGCTGAATATTCGTAGACCAAGAAGACGATGGAGAGATAAGGTCCAGACAGATCTACGAACACTTGGTGTAACCAAGTGAAAAGAGAAGGCCAGCCAGAGATGAGTAGAGGCGGGTGACATCGACAGCAATGAACCTGAAGGGCTCAGAATGCTGAAGAAGGCCAACCAGAGAGATGAGTGGAGGCGGGTAATATCTGCAGCAATAAACTTCAAGGGCTCGGAATGCTGAAGAAGAATGAGAAGCTGAGAAAAAGAGATATGATTATTTGACATAAAGATAACACAGAAACAAACAAAGAGAACACAGAAACACATGAATTTTCACTGCGAGAGGAACTCTAGTCTCTATAGCAAATTCATTGTGGCAAATGTGCTGTATGATATTACGATGAACTTCATCATTTGTGATGCAGAGAAGCCTAAGCAAAAGTAGTATTTCGAGTCAAGAGGAATCATCCATGGAAATATCTTTGTCGATTAGGATGTGAAAAAGAGCGCTTATGGGTTAAACAGAGACGAACCTGATGTTATGAAGTCAATCATGGATAATACAGAGATTAATAAGCAATTATATGAAAGCCACACAAGATGAGAGTTTATTCTTCTTCTTCTTTTTCGTGTTCACCAGCTGTACACTCTGGCGGAAAGTTCTGGTTGCTCGTCCACTACTGAACTGCAGTCCTGCTCCAGAACCTGAGTGTTGCGTGTGCATCAGTTTTACAGATCTCATTCTCTTGAATACAGATGTTGGTTCCTTGCCTCTCCGGCAGATGCACTCCGACTTCAAAGGAAGCTCCCCAATAAGTCGACTCTTACGACATGCTTTTGGGGAGGCAGTGGGTCTATTCTTGTTTTCCCCACAATGGGGTCCCGGAACCCACACGTTGTCAAATTCTTGAGTTAATTTCTTTCAAAACATCTTCCTTACTTCCATTTTTTTTATTATCCGTAGTGTTTGAGTCATTCGTGTAAAGAAAATTCTTTCCAACTCTCAAAAAATTGTTTCCCCAGTCGATAGACAAATCTGAGATTGATTGTCAATGATTCGCTTCTGCATTTAAAACTACTACAACAAGTTGCTGTTGTAAGCATCCCCCCCCCCCTCCCGCCCCTATGTCAGCGTCTGTGGCGTAGGCTTTGCAAACAGGCTTTTCAACGCAAAGGTACCCGGTTCAATTCCAGCTGCGGCGTATACCAGACCTGACACCCCACATTGTGCCAGTGGCTTCGGACAGAGGAGCGCTTTGGAGAGGACGAGGATACAAGCTTTAAACTAGGAAGAGGAAATGTAACCTGAAAAATTTATGTTATGGCAGGGCAGACCAGGCCCTTCGCCTTGGCTAGCAACTGTTCTAGAAGGGAAGGTCCGACAGGCGGAGAGATAGGGCACTGCTCTTCTGATCTGGCAGCTTCTGCAGCCTGCTGTGTACTGGTGTTACCTATCTTTTGGAGTAAACAAGGCAGGTCGAAAAGGTAACTTAATGCATGGGCAACATCTGGTCTTTACAAAACTTCCCAAGTTTTGTGCAACAAAGATTACAAACGTCATCCCTAAGATCTAAACCCCACCACGTGACTGTGGATTATGACCGTTATCGCCAATGACTGCGAGTCCCATGTCTCCTCATAGTGCAATATAACACTTTCGTCTGGAAAGACGGAAATGTGCCAGTCATCAATCGCGGTGGGATGTAACAAGGGCAAACCAGTTCGTGTTAGAGCAGTGGTTTTCAAAGTTCCTAATAACCCCGATACCCCGACCCTTTAATACAGTTCCTCATGGTGTGACGACCGTCCTCCCCCCCCCCCCCCACTTCCCTACTTGAACAATTATGTTCGTCCCTACTTCATAACTTCAATAAATATTTGTTTTGCGATGATCTTTGGCGAGCTATGTGAAAGAGTTGTTTGACCCAAATTTTGGGAACCGCTTTTTCAGAACATACTGAATGTTTATCGGTGTAAGTAGGTGTATCAGTGGACGCAACCAGTGTTGCCACTTTGGATGTTTTACATCCAGATTTAAATGTTTTTGGCATTTTTGACATTTAGATGGTAGATGTTTTTCTAGTTTTCTTATTTTTTATTTTTTTATTTGGAGTGAATTTATCAAATCTAACCTAAGAAACAGGATGAAGTTTGACCTCTCAAATTCTATCTTGACAATAAAATTCGGCCTGATAAGAGTAAGAAAAGTCTGTTCCACTTATCAGCTCCCCGATTGGGTTTCATAGATCTTTTCCACGCAAAATTACATATTTTAGATATTTTTGACCCGTTTAGGTGTGTGTTTGTCGTGTGTGTGTGGTGTGTGTGTGTGTGTGTTGTGTGTGCTAGTAGTTTTTTCCAAAAAAAAGTGGCATAAACGATGCCAACATGATACCCGTCGATTAGATTCCGTACTACCAGTAACATTCAGCAAGACATGACGATAAGACAAGAGAAAGAAATAGAAAATAGCGGCAAGATCGGAGAAATCTCGAGTATTTTTTCATATTTTAGAGTCCGTAAGGATTATAGGAATATGCTCGTTTACGAGGATTGACATTAAAATCTAAATTGATGGCGTTTTGAAAAAACAAAATCGCTTTGAGAAAATGCAAAACATCAAGAGTAAAATATGGACGGAACTGTGTATTTTTGTTCATCCGACTTTTTTATGGTCCAAAAACACATTCTATTTGAACCAAAAATTTGAAAAAAGAAATCAGGAAAAATGTTCAGATATAACTACCCGCACAAAAAACGCTTGACTAATGAAAGAAAATAATAAAGGAAAAATTTTTTAAAAAAAGGGTTGGTTTGGGGAAAAGAATGTGCCGGGTGGGAAAAGAGTGTGGTTTTTTTGGTTTTTTTGGGGGTGTTTGGGGAAAATTTTTTTGGGTGGTTTTTGCCGGGTGGTCTGTTTTGGGGTTGTTTGGAAATTTTCCCGTTTTTTTAGGTTCGGGTTTTTTTTTTTTTGCCTTTTTTTTTATTTTTTGGCCTTGGGGGGGTTGGGGGGAAGGGGTTTGTGGTGGGGTTTTTTTAATTTGGTTCTGTTTTGGGGGTGGGGGTGATTTTTGAGGGGGTGGTGGGGCTTTTATAATAAAAAAAATTTTTTTTGGGGGGTTTAAAAATTTTGTTTAATGAAGGACTTTTTTTTCTTTTTTTGGGTCGTGTGGTTGTAAAGGAAAAAGGGTTTTCCCCTGTCGTACGACAATTTTAAAAAAAGGCCGTTGTTTCCCCTTGTTGTAAAAAAAAGTGTTGCTAAAAAAAAGGGCCAAA
>CAJHNH020006069.1:0-15222 GCA_905116865.2 Candidula unifasciata
AATGCCAAATCATACATTCATTTTACCTACACATCTTTTAGCGTGTCTATTCATGTGTATAATAATTGTCTGGGACGCAATGTTTAGTGGTAGGACACAAACAAGTTGTTAGGAACAATTCTTCGTAAAATTTGTTTTTCACTTTTATCTTATCTAGTTTTCTGTCACCAACGAGCTCCAAAGTGTCCAATTTATCATATAGAGTATCTCGTCAAGTGTGAAATGATAGACTGAGACTAAATTGGCAACTTTTTTGCAAATATTTTTTTGGCCAAACGCGTAAGGCATAAATTCTGCAAAATTGTCACTTGTGGTCATTTTTATGTTATCTCAATTGTTGCCCCCAGATTGTACAAAAATGCCAAATCAGACATCCAGTTTAACTACTCTGCATCTAGTGTGTCTATTCATGTGTAAAATAATTGTCTGGGACCCACTGTTTAGTGGTAGGACACAAACAAGTTGTTTAGAACATTTCTTCGTAAAATTTGTTTTTCACTTTTATCTTATTTATTTTTCTGTCACCTATGAGCTCCAATGTGTCCAATTTCTCATCTAAAGTTTCTTGTTAAGTGTGAAATGATAGACTGAGACTAAATTGGCAACTTTTTGGAAAATATGATTTTGGCCAAACGTGAAAGGCATAAATTCTGCAAAATTGTCACTTGTGGTCATTTTTATGTTATCTCAATTGTTGCCCCAAGATTGTACCAAAATGCCAAATCATACATTCATTTTACCTACACATCTTTTAGCGTGTCTATTCATGTGTATAATAATTGTCTGGGACGCAATGTTTAGTGGTAGGACACAAACAAGTTGTTAGGAACAATTCTTCGTAAAATTTGTTTTTCACTTTTATCTTATCTAGTTTTCTGTCACCAACGAGCTCCAAAGTGTCCAATTTATCATATAGAGTATCTCGTCAAGTGTGAAATGATAGACTGAGACTAAATTGGCAACTTTTTTGCAAATATTTTTTTGGCCAAACGCGTAAGGCATAAATTCTGCAAAATTGTCACTTGTGGTCATTTTTATGTTATCTCAATTGTTGCCCCCAGATTGTACAAAAATGCCAAATCAGACATCCAGTTTAACTACTCTGCATCTAGCGTGTCTATTCATGTGTAAAATAATTGTCTGGGACCCACTGTTTAGTGGTAGGACACAAACAAGTTGTTTAGGAACATTTCTTCGTAAAATTTGTTTTTCACTTTTATCTTATCTATTTTTCTGTCACCTATGAGCTCCAATGTGTCCAATTTCTCATCTAGAGTATCTCGTCAAGTGTGAAATGATAGACTGAGACTAAATTGGCAACTTTTTGGAAAATATGATTTTGGCCAAACGTGAAAGGCATAAATTCTGGAAAATTGTCACTTGTGGTCATTTTTATGTTATCTCAATTGTTGCCCCCAGATTGTACCAAAATGCCAAATCAGACATTCAGTTTACCTACTCTGCATCTAGCGTGTCTATTCATGTGTAAAATAATTGTCTGGGACGCAATGTTTAGTGGTAGGACACAAACAAGTTGTTAGGAACAATTCTTCGTAAAATTTGTTTTTCACTTTTATCTTATCTATTTTTCTGTCACCAACGAGCTCCAAAGTGTCCAATTTATCATCTATAGTATCTCGTCAAGTGTGAAATGAAAGACTGAGACTAAATTGGCAACTTGTTTGCAAATATTATTTTGGCCAAACGCGAAAGGCATAAATTCTGCAAAATTGTCACTTGTGGTCATTTTTATGTTATCTCAATTGTTGCCCCCAGATTGTACAAAAATGCCAAATCAGACATCCAGTTTAACTACTCTGCATCTAGCGTGTCTATTCATGTGTAAAATAATTGTCTGGGACCCACTGTTTAGTGGTAGGACACAAACAAGTTGTTTAGAACATTTCTTCGTAAAATTTGTTTTTCACTTTTATCTTATCTATTTTTCTGTCACCTATGAGCTCCAATGTGTCCAATTTCTCATCTAAAGTTTCTTGTTAAGTGTGAAATGATAGACTGAGACTAAATTGGCAACTTTTTGGAAAATATGATTTTGGCCAAACGTGAAAGGCATAAATTCTGCAAAATTGTCACTTGTGGTCATTTTTATGTTATCTCAATTGTTGCCCCAAGATTGTACCAAAATGCCAAATCATACATTCTGTTTACCTACACATCTTTTAGCGTGTCTATTCATGTGTAAAATAATTGTCTGGGACTCAATGTTTAGTGGTAGGACACAAACAAGTTGTTAGGAACATTTCTTCGTAAAATTTGTTTTTCACTTTTATCTTATCTATCTTTTTTCTGTCACCAACGAGCTCCAAAGTGTCCAATTTATCATCTAGAGTATCTCGTCAAGTGTGAAATGATAGACTGAGACTAAATTGGCAACTTTTTTGCAAATATTATTTTGGCCAAACGCGAAAGGCATAAATTCTGCAAAATTGTCACTTGTGGTCATTTTTATGTTATCTCAATTGTTGCCCCCAGATTGTACAAAAATGCCAAATCAGACATCCAGTTTAACTACTCTGCATCTAGCGTGTCTATTCATGTGTAAAATAATTGTCTGGGACCCACTGTTTAGTGGTAGGACACAAACAAGTTGTTAGGAACATTTCTTCGTAAAATTTGTTTTTCACTTTTATCTTATCTATTTTTCTGTCACCTATGAGCTCCAAAGTGTCCAATTTCTCATCTAAGTATCTCGTCAAGTGTCAAATGATAGACTGAGACTAAATTGGCAACTTTTTGGAAAATATGATTTTGGCCAAACGTGTAAGGCATAAATTCTGCAAAATTGTCACTTGTGGTCATTTTTATGTTATCTCAATTGTTGCCCCCAGATTGTACCAAAATGCCAAATCAGACATTCAGTTTTACCTACTCTGCATCTAGCGTGTCTATTCATGTGTAAAATAATTGTCTGGGACTCAACTGTTTAGTGGTAGGACACAAACAAGTTGTTAGGAACAATTCTTCGTAAAATTTGTTTTTCACTTTTATCTTATCTATTTTTCTGTCACCAACGAGCTCCAAAGTGTCCAATTTATCATCTAGAGTATCTCGTCAAGTGTGAAATGATAGACTGAGACTAAATTGGCAACTTTTTTGAAAATATGATTTTGGCCAAACGCGAAAGGCATAAATTCTGCAAAATTGTCACTTGTGGTCATTTTTATGTTATCTCAATTGTTGCCCCCAGATTGTACAAAAATGCCAAATCAGACATCCAGTTTAACTACTCTGCATCTAGCGTGTCTATTCATGTGTAAAATAATTGTCTGGGACTCACTGTTTAGTGGTAGGACACAAACAAGTTGTTAGGAACATTTCTTCGTAAAATTTGTTTTTTCACTTTTATCTTATCTATTTTTCTGTCACCTATGAGCTCCAAAGTGTCCAATTTCTCATCTAGAGTATCTCGTCAAGTGTGAAATGATAGACTGAGACTAAATTGGCAACTTTTTGGAAAATATGATTTTGGCCAAACGTGAAAGGCATAAATTCTGCAAAATTGTCACTTGTGGTCATTTTTATGTTATCTCAATTGTTGCCCCAGATTGTACCAAAATGCCAAATCAGACATTCAGTTTACCTACTCTGCATCTAGCGTGTCTATTCATGTGTAAAATAATTGTCTGGGACTCACTGTTTAGTGGTAGGACACAAACAAGTTGTTAGGAACAATTCTTCGTAAAATTTGTTTTTCACTTTTATCTTATCTATTTTTCTGTCACCAACGAGCTCCAAAGTGTCCAATTTATCATCTAGAGTATCTCGTCAAGTGTGAAATGATAGACTGAGACTAAATTGGCAACTTTTTTGAAAAATATTATTTTGGCCAAACGCGAAAGGCATAAATTCTGCAAAATTGTCACTTGTGGTCATTTTTATGTTATCTCAATTGTTTGCCCCCAGATTGTACAAAAATGCCAAATCAGACATCCAGTTTAACTACTCTGCATCTAGCGTGTCTATTCATGTGTAAAATAATTGTCTGGGACTCACTGTTTAGTGGTAGGACACAAACAAGTTGTTAGGAACATTTCTTCGTAAAATTTGTTTTTCACTTTTATCTTATCTATTTTTCTGTCACCTATGAGCTCCAAAGTGTCCAATTTCTCATCTAGAGTATCTCGTCAAGTGTGAAATGATAGACTGAGACTAAATTGGCAACTTTTTGGAAAATATGATTTTGGCCAAACGTGAAAGGCATAAATTCTGCAAAATTGTCACTTGTGGTCATTTTTATGTTATCTCAATTGTTGCCCCCAGATTGTACCAAAATGCCAAATCAGACATTCAGTTTACCTACTCTGCATCTAGCGTGTCTATTCATGTGTAAAATAATTGTCTGGGACTCAATGTTTAGTGGTAGGACACAAACAAGTTGTTAGGAACATTTCTTCGTAAAATTTTTTTTTTCACTTTTATCTTATCTATTTTTCTGTCACCTATGAGCTCCAAAGTGTCCAATTTATCATCTAGAGTATCTCGTCAAGTGTGAAATGATAGACTGAGACTAAATTGGCAACTTTTTTTGAAAATATGATTTTGGCCAAACGCGAAAGGCATAAATTCTGCAAAATTGTCACTTGTGGTCATTTTTATGTTATCTCAATTGTTGCCCCCAGATTGTACCAAAAATGCCAAATCAGACATTCAGTTTACCTACTCTGCATCTAGCGTGTCTATTCATGTGTAAAATAATTGTCTGGGACTCAATGTTTAGTGGTAGGACACAAACAAGTTGTTAGGAACATTTCTTCGTAAAATTTGTTTTTCACTTTTATCTTATCTATTTTTCTGTCACCTATGAGCTCCAAAGTGTCCAATTTCTCATCTAGAGTATCTCGTCAAGTGTGAAATGATAGACTGAGACTAAATTGGCAACTTTTTGGAAAATATGATTTTGGCCAAACGCGAAAGGCATAAATTCTGCAAAATTGTCACTTGTGGTCATTTTTTTATGTTATCTCAATTGTTGCCCCCAGATTGTACCAAAATGCCAAATCAGACATTCAGTTTACCTACTCTGCATCTAGCGTGTCTATTCATGTGTAAAATAATTGTCTGGGACTCAATGTTTAGTGGTAGGACACAAACAAGTTGTTAGGAACAATTCTTCGTAAAATTTGTTTTTCACTTTTATCTTATCTATTTTTCTGTCACCTATGAGCTCCAAAGTGTCCAATTTCTCATCTAGAGTATCTCGTCAAGTGTGAAATGATAGACTGAGACTAAATTGGCAACTTTTTGGAAAATATGATTTTGGCCAAACGCGAAAGGCATAAATTCTGCAAAATTGTCACTTGTGGTCATTTTTATGTTATCTCAATTGTTGCCCCCAGATTGTACCAAAAATGCCAAATCAGACATTCAGTTTAACTACTCTGCATCTAGCGTGTCTATTCATGTGTAAAATAATTGTCTGGGACTCACTGTTTAGTGGTAGGACACAAACAAGTTGTTAGGAACATTTCTTCGTAAAATTTGTTTTTCACTTTTATCTTATCTATTTTTCTGTCACCTATGAGCTCCAATGTGTCCAATTTCTCATCTAGAGTATCTCGTCAAGTGTGAAATGATAGACTGAGACTAAATTGGCAACTTTTTGGAAAATATGATTTTGGCCAAACGTGAAAGGCATAAATTCTGCAAAATTGTCACTTGTGGTCATTTTTATGTTATCTCAATTGTTGCCCCCAGATTGTACCAAAATGCCAAATCAGACATTCAGTTTACCTACTCTGCATCTAGCGTGTCTATTCATGTGTAAAATAATTGTCTGGGACGCAATGTTTAGTGGTAGGACACAAACAAGTTGTTAGGAACAATTCTTCGTAAAATTTGTTTTTTCACTTTTATCTTATCTATTTTTCTGTCACCAACGAGCTCCAAAGTGTCCAATTTATCATCTAGAGTATCTCGTCAAGTGTGAAATGATAGACTGAGACTAAATTGGCAACTTTTTTTGCAAATATGATTTTGGCCAAACGCGAAAGGCATAAATTCTGCAAAATTGTCACTTGTGGTCATTTTTATGTTATCTCAATTGTTGCCCCCAGATTGTACAAAAATGCCAAATCAGACATCCAGTTTAACTACTCTGCATCTAGCGTGTCTATTCATGTGTAAAATAATTGTCTGGGACCCACTGTTTAGTGGTAGGACACAAACAAGTTGTTTAGAACATTTCTTCGTAAAATTTGTTTTTCACTTTTATCTTATCTATTTTTCTGTCACCTATGAGCTCCAATGTGTCCAATTTCTCATCTAAAGTTTCTTGTTAAGTGTGAAATGATAGACTGAGACTAAATTGGCAACTTTTTGGAAAATATGATTTTGGCCAAACGTGAAAGGCATAAATTCTGCAAAATTGTCACTTGTGGTCATTTTTATGTTATCTCAATTGTTGCCCCAAGATTGTACCAAAATGCCAAATCATACATTCAGTTTACCTACACATCTTTTAGCGTGTCTATTCATGTGTATAATAATTGTCTGGGACGCAATGTTTAGTGGTAGGACACAAACAAGTTGTTAGGAACAATTCTTCGTAAAATTTGTTTTTCACTTTTATCTTATCTATTTTTCTGTCACCAACGAGCTCCAAAGTGTCCAATTTATCATCTAGAGTATCTCGTCAAGTGTGAAATGAAAGACTGAGACTAAATTGGCAACTTTTTTGCAAATATTATTTTGGCCAAACGCGTAAGGCATAAATTCTGCAAAATTGTCACTTGTGGTCATTTTTATGTTATCTCAATTGTTGCCCCCAGATTGTACCAAAATGCCAAATCAGACATTCAGTTTAACTACTCTGCATCTAGCGTGTCTATTCATGTGTAAAATAATTGTCTGGGACTCACTGTTTAGTGGTAGGACACAAACAAGTTGTTAGGAACATTTCTTCGTAAAATTTGTTTTTCACTTTTATCTTATCTTTTTTTCTGTCACCTATGAGCTCCAAAGTGTCCAATTTCTCATCTAGAGTATCTCGTCAAGTGTGAAATGATAGACTGAGACTAAATTGGCAACTTTTTGGAAAATATGATTTTGGCCAAACGCGAAAGGCATAAATTCTGGAAAAATGTCACTTGTGGTCATTTTTATGTTATCTCAATTGTTGCCCCAGATTGTACCAAAATGCCAAATCAGACATTCAGTTTACCTACTCTGCATCTAGCGTGTCTATTCATGTGTAAAATAATTGTCTGGGACTCACTGTTTAGTGGTAGGACACAAACAAGTTGTTAGGAACATTCTTCGTAAAATTTTGTTTTTCACTTTTATCTTATCTATTTTTCTGTCACCTATGAGCTCCAAAGTGTCCAATTTATCATCTAGAGTATCTCGTCAAGTGTGAAATGATAGACTGAGACTAAATTGGCAACTTTTTTGCAAATATGATTTTGGCCAAACGCGAAAGGCATAAATTCTGCAAAATTGTCACTTGTGGTCATTTTTATGTTATCTCAATTGTTGCCCCCAGATTGTAGAAAAATGCCAAATCAGACATCCAGTTTAACTACTCTGCATCTAGCGTGTCTATTCATGTGTAAAATAATTGTCTGGGACTCACTGTTTAGTGGTAGGACACAAACAAGTTGTTAGGAACATTTCTTCGTAAAATTTGTTTTTCACTTTTTTTCTTATCTTTTTTTTTTCTTATGAGCTCAATGTGTCCAATTTCTCATCTTTTCTGTCACCTAGACTGAGCTCCAATGTGTCCAATTTCTAAATTCTGGAAAAATGTCACTTTTGTGGTCATTTTTATGTTATCTCAATTGTTGCCCCCAGATTGTACAAAAATGCCAAATCAGACATTCAGTTTTACTACTCTGCATCTAGCGTGTCTATTCATGTGTAAAATAATTGTCTGGGACTCAATGTTTAGTGGTAGGACACAAACAAGTTGTTAGGAACAATTCTTCGTAAAATTTGTTTTTCACTTTTATCTTATCTATTTTTCTGTCACCAACGAGCTCCAAAGTGTCCAATTTATCATCTAGAGTATCTCGTCAAGTGTGAAATGATAGACTGAGACTAAATTGGCAACTTTTTTTGAAAATATGATTTTGGCCAAACGCGAAAGGCATAAATTCTGCAAAATTGTCACTTGTGGTCATTTTTATGTTATCTCAATTGTTGCCCCCAGATTGTACAAAAATGCCAAATCAGACATCCAGTTTAACTACTCTGCATCTAGCGTGTCTATTCATGTGTAAAATAATTGTCTGGGACTCACTGTTTAGTGGTAGGACACAAACAAGTTGTTAGGAACATTTCTTCGTAAAATTTGTTTTTCACTTTTATCTTATCTATTTTTCTGTCACCAACGAGCTCCAAAGTGTCCAATTTATCATCTAGAGTATCTCGTCAAGTGTGAAATGAAAGACTGAGACTAAATTGGCAACTTTTTTGCAAATATTATTTTGGCCAAACGCGTAAGGCATAAATTCTGCAAAATTGTCACTTGTGGTCATTTTTATGTTATCTCAATTGTTGCCCCCAGATTGTACCAAAATGCCAAATCAGACATTCAGTTTACCTACTCTGCATCTAGCGTGTCTATTCATGTGTAAAATAATTGTCTGGGACTCAATGTTTAGTGGTAGGACACAAACAAGTTGTTAGGAAACATTCTTCGTAAAATTTGTTTTTTCACTTTTATCTTATCTATTTTTCTGTCACCAACGAGCTCCAAAGTGTCCAATTTATCATCTAGAGTATCTCGTCAAGTGTGAAATGATAGACTGAGACTAAATTGGCAACTTTTTTGCAAATATTATTTTGGCCAAACGCGTAAGGCATAAATTCTGCAAAATTGTCACTTGTGGTCATTTTTATGTTATCTCAATTGTTGCCCCCAGATTGTACAAAAATGCCAAATCAGACATTCCAGTTTAACTACTCTGCATCTAGCGTGTCTATTCATGTGTAAAAAAATTGTCTGGGACTCACTGTTTAGTGGTAGGACACAAACAAGTTGTTAGGAACAATTCTTCGTAAAATTTTGTTTTTCACTTTTATCTTATCTATTTTTCTGTCACCTATGAGCTCCAATGTGTCCAATTTCTCATCTAGAGTATCTCGTCAAGTGTGAAATGATAGACTGAGACTAAATTGGCAACTTTTTGGAAAATATTATTTTGGCCAAACGCGAAAGGCATAAATTCTGCAAAATTGTCACTTGTGGTCATTTTTATGTTATCTCAATTGTTGCCCCCAGATTGTACCAAAATGCCAAATCAGACATCCAGTTTAACTACTCTGCATCTAGCGTGTCTATTCATGTGTAAAATAATTGTCTGGGACTCACTGTTTAGTGGTAGGACACAAACAAGTTGTTAGGAACATTTCTTCGTAAAATTTGTTTTTCACTTTTATCTTATCTATTTTTTCTGTCACCTATGAGCTCCAATGTGTCCCATTTTCATCTAGAGTATCTCGTCAAGTGTGAAATGATAGACTGAGACTAAATTGGCAATTTTTTTGGAAAATATTATTTTGGCCAAACGCGTAAGGCATAAATTCTGCAAAATTGTCACTTGTGGTCATTTTTATGTTATCTCAATTGTTGCCCCCAGATTGTACAAAAATGCCAAATCAGACATCCAGTTTAACTACTCTGCATCTAGCGTGTCTATTCATGTGTAAAAATAATTGTCTGGGACTCACTGTTTAGTGGTAGGACACAAACAAGTTGTTAGGAACATTTCTTCGTAAAATTTGTTTTTCACTTTTATCTTATCTATTTTTCTGTCACCTAATGAGCTCCAAAGTGTCCAATTTATCATCTAGAGTATCTCGTCAAGTGTGAAATGATAGACTGAGACTAAACTGGCAACTTTTTGGAAAAATATGATTTTGGCCAAACGCGTAAGGCATAAATTCTGGAAAAATTGTCACTTGTGGTCATTTTTATGTTATCTCAATTGTTGCCCCCAGATTGTACAAAAATGCCAAATCAGACATTCAGTTTACCTACTCTGCATCTAGCGTGTCTATTCATGTGTAAAATAATTGTCTGGGACTCAATGTTTAGTGGTAGGACACAAACAAGTTGTTAGGAACAATTCTTCGTAAAATTTGTTTTTCACTTTTATCTTATCTATTTTTCTGTCACCTATGAGAGCTCCAAAGTGTCCAATTTCTCATCTAGAGTATCTCGTCAAGTGTGAAATGATAGACTGAGACTAAATTGGCAACTTTTTTGCAAAATATTATTTTGGCCAAACGCGAAAGGCATAAATTCTGCAAAATTGTCACTTGTGGTCATTTTTATGTTATCTCAATTGTTGCCCCCAGATTGTACCAAAAATGCCAAATCAGACATTCAGTTTACCTACTCTGCATCTAGCGTGTCTATTCATGTGTAAAATAATTGTCTGGGACTCAATGTTTAGTGGTAGGACACAAACAAGTTGTTAGGAACAATTCTTCGTAAAATTTGTTTTTCACTTTTATCTTATCTATTTTTCTGTCACCAACGAGCTCCAAAGTGTCCAATTTATCATCTAGAGTATCTCGTCAAGTGTGAAAATGATAGACTGAGACTAAATTGGCAACTTTTTTTGAAAATATTATTTTGGCCAAACGCGTAAGGCATAAATTCTGCAAAATTGTCACTTGTGGTCATTTTTATGTTTATCTCAATTGTTGCCCCCAGATTGTACAAAAATGCCAAATCAGACATCCAGTTTAACTACTCTGCATCTAGCGTGTCTATTCATGTGTAAAATAATTGTCTGGGACTCACTGTTTAGTGGTAGGACACAAACAAGTTGTTAGGAACATTTCTTCGTAAAATTTTTTTTTTTCACTTTTATCTTATCTATTTTTCTGTCACCAACGAGCTCCAAAGTGTCCAATTTATCATCTAGAGTATCTCGTCAAGTGTGAAATGATAGACTGAGACTAAATTGGCAACTTTTTTGCAATTATTATTTTGGCCAAACGCGTAAGGCATAATTTCTGCAAAATTGTCACTTGTGGTCATTTTTATGTTATCTCAATTGTTGCCCCCAGATTGTACAAAAATGCCAAATCAGACATCCAGTTTAACTACTCTGCATCTAGCGTGTCTATTCATGTGTAAAATAATTGTCTGGGACTCACTGTTTAGTGGTAGGACACAAACAAGTTGTTAGGAACATTTCTTCGTAAAATTGTTTTTTTCACTTTTATCTTATCTATTTTTCTGTCACCTATGAGCTCCAAAGTGTCCAAATTTCTCATCTAGAGTATCTCGTCAAGTGTGAAATGATAGACTGAGACTAAATTGGCAACTTTTTGGAAAATATGATTTTGGCCAAACGCGAAAGGCATAAATTCTGCAAAAATGTCACTTGTGGTCATTTTTATGTTATCTCAATTGTTGCCCCCAGATTGTACAAAAATGCCAAATCAGACATTTAGTTAACCTACTCTGCATCTAGCGTGTCTATTCATGTGTAAAATAATTGTCTGGGACTCAATGTTTAGTGGTAGGACACAAACAAGTTGTTAGGAACAATTCTTCGTAAAATTTGTTTTTCACTTCTATCTTATCTATTTTTCTGTCACCTATGAGCTCCAAAGTGTCCAATTTATCATCTAGAGTATCTCGACAAGAGCGAAATGATAGTCCGAGACTAAATTGCCAATTTTTTTGAAAATATGATTTTGGCCAAACGTGAAAGGTATAAATTCTTGAAAAATGTCACTTGTGGTCATTTTTATGTTATCTCAATTGTTGCCCCTATATTGTACCAAAATGCCAAATCAGACATTCAGTTTACCTACTCTGCATCTAGCGTGTCTATTCATGTGCAAAATAATTGTCTGGGACTCACTGTTTAGTGGTAGGACACAAACAAGTTGTTAGGAACATTTCTTCGTAAAATTTGTTTTTCACTTTTATCTTATCTATTTTTCTGTCACCAACGAGCTCCAAAGTGTCCAATTTATCATGTATAGTATCTCGTCAAGTGTGAAATGATAGACTGAGACTAAATTGGCAACTTTTTTGCAAATATTATTTTTGGCCAAACGCGTAAGGCATAAATTCTGCAAAATTGTCACTTGTGGTCATTTTTATGTTATCTCAATTGTTGCCCCCAGATTGTACAAAATGCCAAATCAGACATTCAGTTTAACTACTCTGCATCTAGCGTGTCTATTCATGTGTAAAATAATTGTCTGGGACTCATGTTTAGTGGTAGGACACAAACAAGTTGTTAGGAACATTTCTTCGTAAAATTTGTTTTTCACTTTTATCTTATCTATTTTTCTGTCACCAACGAGCTCCAAAGTGTCCAATTTATCATCTAGAGTATCTCGTCAAGTGTGAAATGATAGACTGAGACTAAATTGGCAACTTTTTTGCAAATATTATTTTGGCCAAACGCGTAAGGCATAAATTCTGCAAAATTGTCACTTGTGGTCATTTTTATGTTATCTCAATTGTTGCCCCCAGATTGTACAAAAATGCCAAATCAGACATCCAGTTTAACTACTCTGCATCTAGCGTGTCTATTCATGTGTAAAATAATTGTCTGGGACTCACTGTTTAGTGGTAGGACACAAACAAGTTGTTAGGAACATTTCTTCGTAAAATTTGTTTTTCACTTTTATCTTATCTATTTTTCTGTCACCTATGAGCTCCAATGTCTCCAATTTCTCATCTAGAGTATCTCGTCAAGTGTGAAATGAAAGACTGAGACAAAATTGGCAACATTTTTGCAAATATTATTTTGGTTAAACGCGTAAGGCATAAATTCTGCAAAATTGTCACTTGTGGTCATTTTTATGTTATCTCAATTCTTCCCCCAGATTGTACCAAAATGCCAAATCAGACATTCAGTTTACCTACTCTGCATCTAGCGTGTCTATTCATGTGCAAAATAATTGTCTGGGACTCACTGTTTAGTGGTAGGACACAAACAAGTTGTTAGGAACAATTCTTCGTAAAATTTGTTTTTCACTTTTATCTTATCTATTTTTCTGTCACCAACGAGCTCCAAAGTGTCGAATTTATCATCTAGAGTATCTCGTCAAGTGTGAAATGATAGACTGAGACTAAATTGGCAACTTTTTTGCAAATATTATTTTGGCCAAACGCGTAAGGCATAAATTCTGCAAAATTGTCACTTGTGGTCATTTTTATGTTATCTCAATTGTTGCCCCCAGATTGTACAAAAATGCCAAATCAGACATCCAGTTTAACTACTCTGCATCTAGCGTGTCTATTCATGTGTAAAATAATTGTCTGAGACTCACTGTTTAGTGGTAGGACACAAACAAGTTGTTAGGAACAATTCTTCGTAAAATTTGTTTTTCACTTCTATCTTATCTATTTTTCTGTCACCTATGAGCTCCAAAGTGTCCAATTTATCATCTAGAGTATCTCGACAAGAGCGAAATGATAGTCCGAGACTAAATTGCCAATTTTTTTGAAAATTTGATTTTGGCCAAACGTGAAAGGTATAAATTCTTGAAAAATGTCACTTGTGGACATTTTTATGTTATCTCAATTGTTGCCCCTATATTGTACCAAAATGCCAAATCAGACATTCAGTTTACCTACTCTGCATCTAGCGTGTCTATTCATGTGTAAAATAATTGTCTGGGACTCAATGTTTAGTGGTAGGACACACAAAAGGTGTTAGGAACAATTCTTCGTAAAATTTGTTTTTCACTTTTATCTTATCTATTTTTCTGTCACCAACGAGCTCGAAAGTGTCCAATTTATCATCTAGAGTATCTCTCCAAGTGTGAAATGATAGACTGAGACTAAATTGGCAACTTTTTTGCAAATATTATTTTGGCCAAACGCGTAAGGCATAAATTCTGCAAAATTGTCACTTGTGATCATTTTATGTTATCTCAATTGTTGCCCCCAGATTGTACCAAAATGCCAAATCAGACATTCAGTTTACCTACTCTGCATCTAGCGTGTCTATTCATGTGTAAAATAATTGTCTGGGACTCAATGTTTAGTGGTAGGACACAAACAAGTTGTTAGGAACAATTCTACGTTAAATTTGTTTTTCACTTTTATCTTATCTATTTTTCTGTCACCAACGAGCTCCAAAGTGTCCAATTTATCATCTAGAGTATCTCGTCAAGTGTGAAATGATAGACTGAGACTAAATTGGCAACTTTTTTGCAAATATTATTTTGGCCAACGCGTAAGGCATAAATTCTGCAAAATTGTCACTTGTGGTCATTTTTATGTTATCTCAATTGTTGCCCTTCAGATTGTACAAAAATGCCAAATCAGACATCCAGTTTAACTACTCTGCATCTAGCGTGTCTATTCATGTGTAAAATAATTGTCTGGGACTCACTGTTTAGTGGTAGGACACAAACAAGTTGTTAGGAACATTTCTTCGTAAAATTTGTTTTTCACTTTTATCTTATCTATTTTTCTGTCACCTATGAGCTAGAATGTCTCCAATTTCTCATCTAGAGTATCTCGTCAAGTGTGAAATGATAGACTGAGACTAACTGGCAACCTGTTGGAAAATAGGATTTTGGCCAAACGCGAAAGGCATAAATTTTGGAAAAATGTCACTTGTGGTCATTTGTACGTTATATCAATTGTTGCCCCCAGATTGTACAAAAATGCCAAATCAGACATTTAGTATATCTACTCTGCATCTAGCGTGTCTATTCATGTGTAAAATAATTGTCTGGGACTCACTTTTTTAGTCGTAGGACACAAACAAGTTGTTAGGAACAATTCTTCGTAAAATTTGTTTTTCACTTTTATCTTATTTTTTTTTCTGTCACTAAACGAGCTCCAAAGTGTCCAATTTATCATCTAGAGTATCTCGTCAAGTGTGAAATGATAGACTGAGACTAAATTGGCAACTTTTTTGCAAATATGATTTTGGCCAAACGTGAAAGGCATAAATTCTTGAAAAATGTCACTTGTGGTCATTTTTATGTTATCTCAATTGTTGCTCCCAGATTGTACCAAAATGCCAATCAGACATCCAGTTTAACTACTCTGCATCTAGCGTGTCTACTCATGTGTAAAATAATTGTCTGGGACTCACTGTTTAGTAGTAGGACACAAACAAGTTGTTAGGAACATTTCTTCGTAAAATTGGCTTTTTCACTGTTATCTTATCTATTTTTCTGTCACCTATGAGCTCCAAAGTGTCCAATTTATCATCTAGAGTATCTCGTCAAGTGCGAAATGATAGACCGAGACTAAATTGG
>CAJHNH020006070.1:2500-15210 GCA_905116865.2 Candidula unifasciata
CATATCCATAATTTTGTTAACCCTCGCAGGCTCAACCATAAATGGGACATCGCAACTTTTCGCCTTGATTCCAGACGTAAATACCGAAAATCTGGGAGAAAATGATTAGATTCCTTCCTAACCCTGGTATTCAGCTAATCCTATGGACCCACAAGGAGTTCGTCACACCCGGTCTTCAGGTCCATCCAGGTTTAGCCAACTTACTGGGCTAGGGAGCCGTCTATGCCTACTCAATATATAAACACTCTGCTCTCCGAAATGCTGTCCCATAAATTATCATACAGAAATTTCTTTTACCAGATCTCCTCACATTCGTTAATTCCTAGGCTGAACGAAAGCCGAAAATATTTCACGTACACATGCAGTTTTATAGTTAAACTGAAACACAAGAAATGTGTTCAAGACTTACTTACAGGAGTTGCCAGAATAGTTTATTCCGTCTGAACAATCCGTCCGGCAGCTCAGTCAAGTTTGTTTCTCACGGAACCGAGTGGATTGACACAACGCTTGAAAACATATTAGTTTCTTAATAGACTAGCAAAATGCTGTGGAATAATAAGGAGGGAAGAACAAAACGAAAGAGGAGTAGAAGTGGAAAGCACAAAAATTAGAAGAAGAAAAAAAAAAGGTAAGAGACGAGAGACTGAACAAGAACAAAACAGAAGCAGGTAGAGGTGGAAAGAAGAAGAAGAAAAAGAAGTCGGAGTAGGAGGAGCAGGCACAGGAGGAAGAGGGGAGAAGGGGAAGAGATAAGAAGGAGGAAAGAAAGAAGAGAAAGAGATGAGGAGGAAAAAGAACAACGAACAACTTTAGCCGAGAAGGGGTGACAAGATTGTGCATGCTGGGGAGGAAGAGAAGAAAAGGAGGTGAGAGGAGAAGAAGAAGAAGAAGAAGAAGAAGAAGGAAAGAAGAAGAAGAAAGAAAGAAGAAGAAGAGAAGAAGAAGAAAAGAAGAAGAAGAAGAAGAATAGAGAAGAGGAAGAAGAAGAAGAAGAAGAAGAAGAAAAGAAGAAGAAGAGCCAAAAGAAGAAGAAGAAAGAAGAGAAGAAGAAGAGAATAAAAGAAGAAGAAGAAGAAGCTAGAAAGAAGAAGAAGAGAAGAGAAAGAAAAGAAGAAGAAGAGAGAATAAGAAGCAGAAGAAGAAGAAGAAAGAAGAAGAAAAGAAGCAGAGGAGGAGGAGGAGGAGAAGGGGGAAAGAAGGAAGAACAAGAGGTGTTATGTGTTGAAAGCTCGTCGCACTATGTTTTCTGAAAAACCCGTCCGACACCTCAGTGGTTTCCGACGCAAGAAATAAAGACACAAACAGAAAAAAATATAATAGTTTCTTCCCAGTAATTTGGATTGGGTTACCGCGCCAAAACTATAAAAATGAAATGAATAATAGAAACTGAAAAAGACGAGGCGGACAAGTTTATTGATGAAAACCTGTCACTGAAACGTCGTCTGATATTTGTCATCAATTTTTAAAAATCGGAAAATGTGAGTTCTTGTAGACTTGAGAGGTTACAAGCAGGGCTTTCCAAGCTGGACAGGTCAAGGAGAAGACAACGGACAAAAACAGACACGTTGGTCCTTCGGGTTAAGGGTTAAAACATGGGGTGGACATCTCCACTTTTATAAAACCTTATGAAAAGATATCTACACCCCCAGCTTTGAAGGACTGGATTTAAATGGACAACGACCTTAAACGTTCAAAGGTACTCTCCCCTCCCACCCACCTTCCCCCCCCCCCCCCCTTAAACAGAAGTACACAAAGAGACAAAGGATTTGTAATACACAGACAGATATACAAACACCAGCTAGAAATAGAAAACTAGTCACAGAGATAAATGTGGGGTCAGATGGTCTTGGGACACGGTGTCCGCCTCGAGTGCTTGAAGTTCCGGTTTCAATGCCAGGTAAGGGCTTGGATTTTTTTTCACGTGGACTGGGACTTCTAGTAATTCCCCCTGGTCTCTGGGTAGTGAGATCGGACGCCAGTGTGCATTGTTGCGCACGTAAAATATCTCTTGGCAGTTGCAAAATCGAAAAGAGTAGCCTAACGGCGCTGTCCGGGCAAAATGTGGAGTTAAAAATCTACCTAAAGTATTTCAGGATCCTCGCCATTGCTACAGAGTCTGTGCACTGTGCTGAGCTTCTTCGGACTCAGACTTAAGTTAGAAGAAGAACGGAGCACTTATGGGTTACTACCTGTGTGCCGTGATGTTGATCCGTTGTTCATACCTCAAACCTCAAGAAATGAATGTAGGCGGGTGATAACTGCTGCAATGAACATCAACGACTGGCAATGCTACATGAGACGAAGAAGATGTGATTTATAATACTCATCCCAAAAAGTAGCAACAATTAGAATATACACATTGAAATGTAATTTAATAAAGCTAGGATTCGCGGTATAGACGTATATGTTTGATTCGTCTCTTAATTCGATATCCAATAAAGAAGACATTTAGGGTCAGTGGTCGTCTGCGGGGAAATAAATAAATTCAATTAAGAGCTTTCGTTACAAGTCCCTCTGCCTTCTACTTTACAAATGTTATTCCCAAGATCTGCTTGGAGCTTCGTTGGAATTATTTACTCAGGCTAGAAGAAGGCGTCTGGAATTAATTGTTGATGCTTTTCCCCCCTCACTCTCTTTACGGTGGCCCCGACACGAAATAAACACACGGAGGGTTCTCAGCCCCTTTTAACTGTCTAAGGAGGGTGAAGGGGTCAGAGCCTGGTTAAGGTGTTTAATAATAGTAATAATAACAATAGGTGGGACTGAATCATCAACTTCTGGTTGCAGTTTATTGGTCATTACAAGAAATCATGCAACCGGCCAAAACTGTTGCATTATAAATATAATTCGGCCCTAATCGAGTGAACCAGTAAAATTTAAGTCTAGTAGTTTGCCATTGCTTCCTGGGCGGTCGGCTTTCTTGGTACCACTGTCGAAACCAACGCAAGGCACATAGCCCGCTGCTGGGATCGAACCCGGCATTCCGTCATTACGAAGCGTTCGCATCGAATTAGCCACAGAGCAGACATTACAGGCAAAGACGGGCTTTGAATTGTAGCAGACACGGGAAACCCTATGCATAAGGCTTCGGGTAAACTTGGCATCCAAACACCTTTAGAACCAGCCTCCCCCTCCCCTACCCACCAACCCAACCACCACCACCCTGCGTCCCCCAAAAAAATTTCTCTAGCAGTCCTTTTGAAAATTTTAAGGGGGTTAAGCATCACCATAGTCATCTATAGAAGTTACATTTTTAAATTAAAAATATATATATATATATATATATTTGACACTCTTCTTCTCCGCATAGTCCATGGCGTTTGGTGTTGGTAGCCATATTGTCCCATACCCGACTGTCCCGCGTCTTTTAGTAAATTCCGATACAGATGATCCTTCATAGGCCATGCTGTGTTATGCTGGTAGTCATATTTATCCATAACCTTCTGTCCCGTGTACTTTTTGTCAATTTTAATATAGATGATTTTCCATAGTCAACGACGTTTAACCATAACAGTTATGTATAACCTTCTGTATCGTGTAATTCCCCCCCCCCCCTTTTCCTGATACATATGATCTTCCATATCATGACGTCAAACAGTCCAGGATCTTTCTTCTCGGTCTTTCTCTGCGTTTCTTCCCCTCCAACTTTCCTACTGTCACGACTTACGACTCCAGTTTTCTCCTTCTCATGACATGAGCAAGGAATGCAGAATTGCTCCTTATGATGTGGGCAATTATCTCTCTTCGTGAGTCAATTTCTTGCAAAACATCTCCATTACATTTTTTTAATTTGTCCATCGTTCTCTAATCATTCGGCTATAAACAACAACCTAGACGCTTCCACATAATTTTTTTCCACTAATTAGCCAAATGTCCATGATTTACTTCGGAATATCATGATGGGATATATACATCTCATAATAATTCTCTTTCTCACCTCGACAGACAAAGAGAGATTGCATAGATATAGATATTCTTTATTTTGCTGTCTTTGCTTGAGCTACTCTGCATTTAACTTCTTCAAAACATCTGTCATCAGTAATGCGAGTGGTTGGTTAGGCATATTCTAAACTTTAGACCTTATCCTCTCTCTTGTGTGTATCTTAATAATTTGTAACGTATATTTAGGGAAACCTATTGAATAAAAGTGTATCCATCGTTTTGAATAGCGCTATATTATTACATTTACTTGTTATTAACATTATTATTTTTATTACCCACTTAAATAAGGCTTAGGCTCCTAGAGGCACCCATGTAGGACAGATGATGTTGACAATATGTAGCTGGAGAAAAAGAGATATGGCTGCAAGAAATGATCAATGTCAACCAATAAGTGACGCCCAGGTAATGTAATTACGAGTATATAAAAACATAGAACTGAGTGAGAGGAACGAACTGGATACGGTGTCATTGCAAAAGTTGTGCGGAAATTAAGTGAAATCAAGTTGTATAAAACATGTTACAGAGTAATGTCCCTACTGTAGAGGAACAGGTGCAGGAAACTTAACATCCAACGACATGCTTGATTAGAAAGAAATCGTACGGCACAGACAGACAATATTTCATCGGTAAAAAGGGCAATTATATGTATAGCAGGGGACTCAGAGTGTAGTGCGCCAGAGAGAATATTTTAAGAATAAGCGAGATTATATGGGAAGATAGGACACAAAAACGTAGGTACTTGTTTGTTTTCGTCATTGTTTCTAAGGGTGGTAGACTTCATCTTGGGCTTGGAAAATAAATGGACGTTTTATTGATATTCAAGGGTTAAGTAAGTACGGCAAAGTGCACGGAATGGATGGCCTTTGTTTCGTTGTGTAGATAGGGAGACGCAGCCGTTTCAGCACCAACACTGCACATTCATGGTCTTAGACATAGTAATAATAATATGATGACTGGCAAAAAATATGTATATCATATATTAGAACTAATTTAATGTATAGACCCAAAATCAAAACTACAAATTGTATATATTATTTGGGGAATGGGGTGGAGATTAGCTCTCTTATAATTTTTTACAACTGTGTTATACCTTCGAAAGCCAAAACGAGCAACCAAGAGGTTTTGAAAGAGGCGGGAGCCCGAAGACAACTAATCACAGACATGAGAAGAAGACAGCCATCATTTTTTCAGCCATGTTACGAGAAGAGGGAAAATGGAACATGTGGTTACCCCTGGAAAGATCTGTGGAAGGAGGAAAGACAACGAGGGAAGATCCTTGACAGTCTCGTTACATGGCATGGAGGTGTGTTAGCACACGAACTGATACATGCTGCAGGAGATCGCAGTTTGCGAAGAGGCATGATCGCCATCACCAGTCGGCAAGGCACCTGATAAAGATGATAATTTTGTTGGTGTGCCTAAGCCCCTCCCCTCCTTCCTCATATAATGACGGCCCTGCTGATAAGTATATTGTGAATTACTCGATAAATAAAGAGTTAAATTGGAGGATCTCCGAGTGAAGTGGTCACGTCGTTTACCCTGTGCTCTGATGGCTCTGAGTTCCTAGCTGGGTTGTTCTGTTCACCAGTGCAGTTGTGACGGAGATCCCTTGGGATCATTGTCGTATCTACAGTGATAATCCTTGGGATCATTGTCGTATCTACAGTGAAAATCCTTGTGATCATTGTCGTATCTACAGTGATAATCCTTGGGATCATTGTCGTATCTACAGTGATAATCCTTGTGATCATTGTCGTATCTACAGTGATAATCCTTGTGATCATTGTCGTATCTACAGTGATAATCCTTGTGATCATTGTCGTATCTACAGTGAAAATCCTTGTGATCATTGTCGTATCTACAGTGATAATCCTTGGGATCATTGTCGTATCTACAGTGATAATCCTTGGGATCATTGTCGTATCTACAGTGAAAATCCTTGGGATCATTGTCGTATCTTCAGTGATAATCCTTGGGGTCATTGTCGTATCCACAGTGATCATCCTTGGGATCATTGTCGTATCTACATTGATCATTCTTGGGATCATTGTCGTATCTACAGTGATCATCCTTTGGACATTGTTGTATCTACAGTGATCATCCTTGGGATCATTGTCGTATCTACAGTGATCATTTTTGGGATCATTGTCGTATCTACAGTGATCATACTTGGGGTAATTGTCGTATCTACAGTGATAATTCTTGGGATCATTGTCGTATCTTCAGTGATCATGTTTGTGCTTTGTTATAACTAAAACTACTCGCAGTAGGTTGAAAGTAGTCGTTTTTTCTTCTTCTTCTTCTCAACAAAGGAATTGGTTTAAATCTGATATACTACCAAGTATCCAATACCCAAGCCACACAAGAAGCGCGAGAAAAAAAAGGAAAAAAAAAACATGTCACTTGGTTACAACCTGGTTTCAGTGAGACGACAAAATAAGAAAAAGAAGACGTGGAAAGATGAGAGGACACAACATTTGGAGGTGAGCGGTGAATTTATTGCCACCGGTCTGTCGTTCCAGAGAATAATGTTGTACAGAAAAAAACCTTGTGAACACGAACTGCAAAAAACAGAAAAATTAAAAGTTCGCTCAATAAAAACATTCGTCCTTACTGGACACTCAAATTATTACATCCATGCTGTAACCAACAGTTTTGAGCGTCTTAAGCTGATGTTCTTTTTTAAGCAAGTGTTCTCCTTCAGCAAGCGTTCTTCTTAAACGAATTCATGTTTACGAGGCTTTACTGTGTTGTGCTATAGGAAGGAAGGGAACCACAGCTAATGGCGATGACGAGTATGACTAAAATCAGGGATGAAGTTTCTCCTCTTTCTTCTTCTTCTTTCTGATGACCTTCTGTTTATACAGCCAAGCGTCGAGAGAGGAATTAAGATATAGTTTCTTGGAAAGATACAAAACTGAACGAAAAGTAGTTTAGCGAGCTTCACAATAAAACAAACATAAACGAAAGGTGAACGTTGCTGCTGCTAAGTCTTCATCAGCAAATACATAAATCAAACAACAAACCACACGAATGTTCAATCTCTCTCTCTCTCTCTCTCTCTCTCTCTCTCTCTCTCTCTCTCTCTCTCTCTCTCTCTCTCTCTCTCTCTCTCTATATATATATTATATATATATATATATATATGTATATATTGTCCTTTGATGGTTATTTGCTTGTGTTAATGCGTCTCTGTGGTGTCTCTTTTACTCCATCCACCAATCTCTTTCTTGATTGGCCTCTAGATGCAGTACGCTCAAGCTGCTGACTGATTTTGTTCAATTCTGACCAGGTGACCAAACCATTTGATTATGTGATGCTCTATAAATAGTTTCTCCTCGCCATAGCTGAAACCATGGAGAGTACTGGGAGTACTGTGAGTACTAGGAGTATGGCAGAGACCATGTATTGCCCTGCAGCATGATACCTTGCTTGGCCTCAATTGTTTACTCAAAAGGATGGGTAATGCCAAGAGGCTTAGATGGGTTTTTTTTTTTTTTAACTGGTGAGAAAACGGATCTGTGCGCACCAAAATATGTCCAGTAAGTTATCTAAGCTCATTATAAGGAGTCTATTGCAGTAGCAGGGAAGAAAACTGCCTAAAATTGGTGCCCGTACTGTGAACTGCAAACCTTCTTGCGTTGGTTTCGACGGTGGTAACGAGAGCCGACAGTTGAGTGGCAATGAGAAACTACTCAACTTTAAATTGTTCTAGAAAAGCCACAACGGCAAACAAATGCTAGGTTTGGTTCTGCAACATCGTGTAAAATATACGCAAATAACTTGCGAACTGCCAGTAAAACAAAAACATACTGGGTTTTGGAAAAAAAAGTGGTATGCCATGTATATCAAATACATAGTCTTTTGCTAAAGAAAATAAGGGTTATTCAAAAGACACGTACCTATGCCTGACAGCTAACTCGGCAAAAATTCCATAAAACTATACCTATGCCTGACAGCTAACTCGACCAAATTCCATAAAACTATACCTATGCCTGACAGCTAACTCGGCAAAAATTCCATAAAACTATACCTATGCCTGACAGCTAACTCGACCAAATTCCATAAAACTATACCTATGCCTGACAGCTAACTCGGCAAAAATTCCATAAAACTATACCTATGCCTGACAGCTAACTCGGCAAAAATTCCATAAAACCATACCTATGCCTGACAGCTAACTCGGCAAAAATTCCATAAAACTATACCTATGCTTGACAGCTAACTCGGCAAAAATTCCATAAAACTATACCTATGCCTGACAGCTAACTCGGCAAAAATTCCATAAAACTATACCTATGCCTGACAGGTAACTCGGCAAAAATTCCATAAAACTATACCTATGCCTGACAGCTAACTCGGCCAAATTCCATAAAACTATACCTATGCCTGACAGCTAACTCGGCAAAAATTCCATAAAACTATACCTATGCCTGACAGCTAACTCGGCTAAAATTCCATAAAACTATACCTATGCCTGACAGTTAACTCGGCAAAAATTCCATAAAACTATACCTATGCCTGACAGCTAACTCGGCAAAAATTCCATAAAACTATACCTATGCCTGACAGCTAACTCGGCCAAATTCCATAAAACTATACCTATGCCTGACAGCTAACTCGGCAAAAATTCCATAAAACTATACCTATGCCTGACAGCTAACTCGGCTAAAATTCCATAAAACTATACCTATGCCTTACAGTTAACTCGGCAAAAATTCCATAAAACTATACCTATGCCTGACAGCTAACTCGACCAAATTCCATAAAACTATACCTATGCCTGACAGCTAACTCGGCACAAATTTAAAAAAAAAAAAAAAAACTATACCTATGCCGGACAGCTAACTTGGCAAATGTCAACCAAACTGTACTTGTGACGGACAGCTAACTCGGCAAATGTCAACAAAACTGTACTTATGACGGACAGCTAACTCGGCAAAATTCCACAAAATTTATAACTGACCTCTGACCAACGTCTGGGAACAGATGAGATACTGTTTCAAACCCTTTTAGTGTGAGTTTTCATTTTCTGAGAACAAAGGAGCGAGAGAGAGAGAGAGAGAGAGAGAGAGAGAGAGAGAGAGAGAGAGAGAGAGAGAGAGAGAGAGAGAGCTAGAGAGAGAGAGAGCTAGAGAGAGAGAGCTAGAGAGAGAGAGAGAGCTAGAGAGAGAGAGAGAGAGAGAGAGAGAGAGAGAGAGAGAGAGAGAGAGAGAGAGAGAGAGAGAGAGAGAGGGGGGGGGGGGAGAGAGAGAAATGTTAGAATTAGCTGAGTTTAGGTGGGTCAAGAATTAACATCCCAGCATTCCCATACACGCTCCGTCCACATCTTTAGTAGCCAGCTCCAATTATGACGGTACCGAAAGCTAGTTGCGTGTGCTCTACAGAACATTGAAGAATTAACCCTAGCACCTTTTGGCGTTTCGTGACGCTGCTAAGTAATTTTGCGTTCAGTAGTTTGCCATTGTTTTCTGACAGTCGGCTTTCCATATCATTGTCGAGACCAACGCAAGGGATCAGTGTGCCGTGCAGCAACTATAACTAATGAACTCAGCCACACTGGCTACAAAAATATGAGGGGAAAAATTGGGTGCTTTTCTCATATCCTACCCCAAATAGGTAAAATCCACAGGTCAAGGGACAGGGGGTGGTTGATAAGCTGCATGCAGTCATGGGACCTACGTTATATGCAGGCTGCACTCTCACGTGGGACGTAGGTGGGTTGGGGTTAGGGCCAGTCTAGATGTTTTGGGGTCGTTAAAAGCACCAGAAAAGCCTGGAAAACACAGTCTTACCACTTTCGAAAATGTTGGACTGTCATGTAACGTCATCTGTGGTAGGATTTTACAAAAGAACCAAAAATTGTCCTCAAATCAGATAAAAAGTGCTGATGGCCGAAAGCTGATGAAAGAAAAGAAGACATACCTAACATCAAATTTGGGGAAATAAAAAAGAAAGAATTCAAATTAACAATTGAAATTATCTAAAAAAAAGCGGTTCTCAAACTGCAGGTCTCGACTCATTTGTGGGTTGAACGACTCTTTCACAGGGATCGCGTAATACCATCGGAAAACACACATTCACTAAGTTATGATTATTATTATTATAAGAAAATAATTTTTTTGCTGGTGGTCAACACAACACGAGGAACTGTATGTAATAAAGGGTCGCGGCATTGGGAAAGTTGATAACCACTGATCTAAAGAGTAAAAGGAAGCCGTGGTAGCGCACAATCTATGTGCTTGCTTGCAAGCAGAAGGTCTTGAGTTTGAATCGAAATTCTGACGGATTTTTTTTTTAAATCACAAGCCGAATTTGTTCTGAGAAATAAAGGTAGCCGGCGTGGTGCTATGTCGTATTTTATGTAAACAGGAAGCAAATAAAATAAAGAGGTTATGGTTGGACTGAGAATGAAAAAAAGAAAGTTCTTCAAATAAAGCAAAAGATTGCGATACAAGGGACGGACGAACAGTAATCTTCAATCGTGTGGGTTCGGGTTCCCATTGTTGGAAAACAAGAATCGACCTATGCCTCCCCAACAAGCATGTTATAAGAGTTGACTAATTGGAGGTTTCCTTCGGAGGGAGTGCATCTGCCTGAAAGGCAAGGAACCAACAGTCTGCATACAAATAAGTCCGAACTGTAAAACAGATGTACACGCAACACTCGGGTTCTGGAGCAAGTCTAAAGTCTAGAAGTGGATGAAGAACCAGAACTTGTAGCCACAGTTCACAGCTGGTTAACGCGAAGAAAAAGAGGAACGAACGAACATACATACATACATACATACATACATACATACATACATACATACATACATACATACATACATACATACATACATACATACATACATACATACATACATACATACATACATACATACATACATACATACATACATACATACATACATACGTAATACAGGCATACACACATACAGTCATAAATACAGTAATGCATGGAGACACACACATGCACACATGGACACTCCTACAGAGACACACACACTCACTTAGACAAAAATACAGACACACACACACACACACACACACAGATACTTACATATAAACACACACAGGGAAACACACAGCACACATATTTACATTCGTGCTCACACACTGACACACACACACACATACGCAGACAAAAATGCAGACACATACATACAGCCACATAGACACACACGAAGTCAAACTCACACACATACAGACAAACAGGCAGACAAGCACATACTGACACCCACACAGACAAACACGCAGAAATGTATACACATACGAACACATAGAAATACACACGCAGACACATATATTCAGCACCCACAGACAATTACTTTGACATGCAGGCACATACAGACAACAAAGGGGCACACACAATACACACAGAGAAACACACATAGACATGCACAGACAGACAGACAGACACATGCTGACACATACACTCACGCAGACAGACATACAGACACCCACACACATAGATACATACATACAGCCTCATAGACACACCCGCAGACAAAACACATAAACATACAAAGGCAAACATGCAGACAAACACATACGGGGACACACACAGATACACACGAAGATATACACACAGTCACATCAAATAGAAAAAGAAGAAGAAGAAGAAGAAGAAGAAGAAGAAGAAGAAGAAGAAGAAGAAGAAGAAGAAGAAGAAGAAGAAGAAGAAGAAGAAGAAGAAGAAGAAGAAGAAGAAGAAGAAGAAGAAGAAGAAGAAGAAGAAGAAGAAGAAGCAGAAGCAGAAGAAGCAGAAGAAGCAGAAGAAGAAGAAGAAGAAGAAGAAGCAGAAGCAGAAGCAGCAGAAGAAGCAGAAGAAGCAGAAGAAGCAGAAGAAGAAGAAGAAGCAGAAGAAGCAGAAGAAGCAGAAGAAGAAGAAGAAAGCAGAAGAAGCAGAAGAAGCAGAAGAAGCAGAAGAAGCAGAAGAAGCAGAAGAAGCAGAAGAAGCAGCAGAAGCAGCAGAAGCAGCAGAAGCAGCAGAAGCAGCAGAAGCAGCAGAAGCAGCAGAAGCAGCAGAAGCAGCAGAAGCAGCAGAAGCAGCAGAAGCAGCAGAAGAAGCAGCAGAAGCAGCAGAAGAAGCAGAAGAAGCAGAAGAAGAAGCAGCAGAAGAAGCAGAAGCAGAAGCAGAAGCAGAAGAAGCAGAAGCAGAAGAAGCAGAAGCAGCAGAAGAAGCAGAAGAAGCAGGAAGAAGCAGAAGAAGAGCAGAAGAAGCAGGAAGCAGAAGCAGAAGAAGCAGAAGAAGCAGAAGAAGCAGAAGAAAGCAGAAGAAGCAGAAGAAGCAGAAGAAGCAGAAGAAAGCAGAAGAAAGCAGAAGAAGCAGAAGAAGCAGAGAAGCAGAAGAAGCAGAAGAAGCAGAAGAAGCAGAAGAAGCAGAAGAAGCAGAAGGAGCAGAAGAAGCAGAAGAAGCAGAAGCAGAGCAGAAGAAGCAAAGAAGCAGAAGAGCAGAAGAGCAGAAGGAGCAGAGGAGGCAGAGAAGCAGGCAGCAGAAGAAGCAGAAGAAGCAGGAGAAGAGCAGAAGAAGCAGAAGAAGAAGGAAGCAGAAGCAGAAGAAGCAGAAGGAGCAGAAGAAGCAGAAGGAGCAGAAGAAGCAAAGAAGCAGAAGAAGCAGCAGAAGAAGCAGAAGAAGCAGAAGAAGCAGAAGAAGCCAGAAGAAGCAGAAGAAGCAGAAGGAAGAAGAAGAAGCAGCAGAAGAAGCAGAAAGATAGCAGAAGAAGAAGAAGAAAGAAGCCAGAAGAAGCAGAAGAAGCAGAA
>CAJHNH020006071.1:0-15175 GCA_905116865.2 Candidula unifasciata
TAAAAAGCCCGGAATGCTCTTTGACAGTGCCCGGGCCGTTGGATTTTTTTGTCCCCGCATCTTTTTTTTCAGATTCGGGGTACTGGTATTTTTTTTTTTTTGGAATGGGCCCTTTTTCAAATCCCGAAAAGGGCTCCCCTAAAACTTCCCCGATATTTGGCCCCAAGGTCAGGAAAACCTACTTATTTGTACTTTAAATGGTAGCTAGGTGGGCCCAGAACAGACTTAATAGTAGTCCTTTAAGACAACCCCTGCCTAGTAAAAAAAATAAACTTAAAATGTATAATGAACAAACGACTTTAAAACACTTAAATGAGAAGCATTCCCATCCGAAACTCCGGCGAAAACGCTTTACAATCCTGGCAACCAGGAAACGGTCCCAGGACTACAAAAACCAAATTTAGCGACATTTTATATAAAACAAAGCCGCCGTCTATTGCCCCGGGCCCTCAGCTCTGTGGGTGGCCTAAGCGTGAGGGGGCATTTTACCGCCTTTTCATACACGCAGTAACCCGTGTCACCTGTGTGAACTGGGCTTGGCCCGTAACTGGACCCAGTTTATTCCGTGGTCAAGCTGCCCGCTCTTATACTGAGTTTTACTGAAGGTCAACTCGTTCATACGTGATGATTCACTATAATCAGAGTTGTCCGTCCCATAGCCGAACTGGCCTCTGACACCAATTTCTCCAGGTGATGATTTTCAATCCTTCGGAGAGGGAGATATGATTGGTGGGTGGGGGAGGGGGAGGGTAATGACGACAGACACTGTTAGCTGAGAGAGCTTAAAACTTTATTTTTAACTTCTAATTTCTTAAATATGTTTTTATAAACACCGCTTCCTCGGCTATTCCCATTTTCATTTTTTGCATGTTTGTTGGTCATTTGGAGGTATAGTAGTCAGCTTTACATTAAGCTGTTTAAGCAAAAAGGATGCTATAGCCTGCGATAAACAAATAATCTTTTTTTAAACTCAAGCAATGCACTTTAATCGACCACTAATATTAGACATTCACCTATATGTTTCGTGTTCTAGATACAGACTATCTCTGTATCTGTGTAATGACTGATATTAACCATATTAGACACGCGCGCTTTCTATTTTCTTTCTTTTCCAGTTCACCATTCTGGGCCACAGCAACGCATGGCCAGGTACAGCTAGTTGTTAAGTGGTCTTGTCCGTCAGATCGACCCAGCCTTGAATCTACAACAGGAACTATCCTGGGAAGTCAAGGGTTTCTAGATGCACTGACTTTATACTGACGGCTGACTATGTTTGTTCTTTATATGGAGAACAGTTATCAGATAGCAGAGAACAGACATCAGACAGGAGAACAGACATCAGACGGAGGAGAACAGACATCAGACTGTGGAGAACATACATCAGACTGGAGAACAGACATCAGACTGTGGAGAACAGACATCAGACTGTGGAGAACAGACATCAGACTGTGGAGAACAGACATCAGACTGTGGAGAACAGACATCAGACTGTGGAGAACATACATCAGACTGTGGAGAACAGACATCAGACTGTGGAGAACAGACATCAGACTGTGGAGAACAGACATCAGACTGTGGAGAACAGACATCAGACTGTGGACACCAGACTGTGGACACCAGACTGTGGACACCAGACTGTGGACACCAGACTGTGGACACCAGACTGTGGACACCAGACTGTGGACACCAGACTGTGGACACCAGACTGTGGACACCAGACTGTGGACACCAGACTGTGGACACCAGACTGTGGACACAGACTGTGGACACCAGTGGACTGTGGACACAGACTGTGGACAACAGACTGTGGACAACAGACTGTGGACAACAGACTGTGGACAACAGACTGTGGACAACAGACTGTGGACAACAGACTGTGGACAACAGACTGTGGACAACAGACTGTGGACAACAGACTGTGGACAACAGACTGTGGACAACAGACTGTGGACAACAGACTGTGGACAACAGACTGTGGACAACAGACTGTGGACACCAGACTGTGGACACCAGACTGTGGACACCAGACTGTGGACACCAGACTGTGGACACCAGACTGTGGACACCAGACTGTGGACACCAGACTGTGGACACCAGACTGTGGACACCAGACTGTGGACACCAGACTGTGGACACCGGACTGTGGACACCGGACTGTGGACACCGGACTGTGGACACCGGACTGTGGACACCGGACTGTGGACACCGGACTGTGGACACCGGACTGTGGACACCGGACTGTGGACACCGGACTGTGGACACCGGACTGTGGACACCGGACTGTGGACACCGGACTGTGGACACCCGACTGTGGACAACAGACTGTGGACACCGGAACTGTGGACACCGGACTGTGGACACCGGACTGTGGACACGCGGACTGTGGACACCTGTGACTGTGGACACACGGACTGTGGACACCGGACTGTGGACAACCGGACTGTGGACACCGGACTGTGGACACCGGACTGTGGACACCGGACTGTGGACACGTCGGACTGTGGACACAGGACTGTGGACACCGGACTGTGGACACCGGACTGTGGACACCGGACTGTGGACACCGGACTGTGGACACCGGACTGTGGACACCGGACTGTGGACACCGGACTGTGGACACCGGACTGTGGACACCGGACTGTGGACACCGGACTGTGGACACCGGACTGTGGACACCGGACTGTGGACACCGGACTGTGGACACCGTGGACTGTGTGACACCGGACTGTGGACACCCTGACTGTGGACACGGACTGTGGACACCGGACTGTGGACACCGACTGTGGACACCGGACTGTGGACACCGGACTGTGGGACACCGGACTGTGGACACCGGACTGTGGACACCCGGACTGTGGACACCGGACTGTTGGACACCGACTGTGGACACCGGACTGTGGACCACCGGACTGTGGACACCGGACTGTGGACACCGGACTGTTGGAACCGGACTGTGGACACCGGACTGTGGACACGGACTGTGGACCACCGGACTGTGGACACCGGGACTGTGGACACCGGACTGTGGACACCGGGACTGTGGACACCGGACTGTGGACACCGGACTGTGGACACCGGACTGTGGACACCGGGACCGGACCCGGTGGACACCGGACTGTGGACACCGGAACTGTGGACACCGGACTGTGGACACCGGACTGTGGACACCGGACTGTGGACACCGGACTGTGGACACCGGACTGTGGACACCGGACTGTGGACACCGGACTGTGGACACCGGACTGTGGACACCGGACTGTGGAGAATGGACTGTGGAGAATGGACTGTGGAGAATGGACTGTGGAGAATGGACTGTGGAGAATGGACTGTGGAGAATGGACTGTGGAGAATGGACTGTGGAGAATGGACTGTGGAGAATGGACTGTGGAGAATGGACTGTGGAGAATGGACTGTGGAGAATAGGACTGTGGAGAATGGACTGTGGAGAATGGACTGTGGAGAATGGGACTGTGGAGAATGGACTGTGGAGAATGGACTGTGGAGAATGGACTGTGGAGAATGGACTGTGGAGAATGGACTGTGGAGAATGGACTGTGGAGAATGGACTGTGGAGAATGGACCTGTGGAGAATGGACTGTGGAGAATGGACTGTGGAGAATGGACTGTGGAGAATGGACTGTGGAGAATGGACTGTGGAGAATGGACTGTGGAGAATGGACTGTGGAGAATGGACTGTGGAGAATGGACTGTGGAGAATGGACTGGTCTGTGAGAAATGGACTGTGGAGAATGGACTGTGGATAATGGAGCTGTGGAGAATGGACTGTGGAGAATGGACTGTGGAGAATGGACTGTGGAGAATGGACTGTGGAGAATGACGTGGAGAATGGACTGTGGAGAATGGACTGTGGGAGAATGGACTGTGGAGAAGGGACTGTGGAGAATGGGACTGTGGAGAATGGACTGTGGAGAATGGACGGTGGAGAATGGACGGTGGAGAATGGACGGTGGAGAATGGACGGTGGAGAATGGACGGTGGAGAATGGACGGTGGAGAATGGACGGTGGAGAATGGACGGTGGAGAATGGACGGTGGAGAATGGACGGTGGAGAACGGGGACGGTGGAGAATGGACGGTGGAGAATGGAACGGTGGAGAATGGACGGTGGAGAATGGACGGTGGAGATGGACGGTGAGAATGGACGGTGGAGAATGGACGGGTGGAGAATGGACGGTGGAGAATGGACGGTGGAGAATGGACGGTGGGGAGAATGGACCGGTGGAGAATGGACGGTGGAGAATGGACGGTGGAGAATGGACGGTGGAGAATGGACGGTGGAGAATGGACGGTGGAGAAGGGACGGTGGAGACATGGACGGTGGAGAATGGACGGTGGAGAATGGGACTGTGGATGAATGGACGGTGGAGAATGGACGGTGGAGAATGGACGGTGGAGAATGGACGGTGGAGAGAATGGACGGTGGAGAATGGACGGTGGAGAATGGACGGTGGAGAATGGACGGTGGAGAATGGACGGTGGAGAATGGACGGTGGAGAATGGACGGTGGAGAATGGACGGTGGAGAATGGACGGTGGAGAATGGACGGTGGAGAATGGACGGTGGAGAATGGACGGTGGAGAATGGACGGTGGAGAATGGACGGTGGAGAATGGACGGTGGAGAATGGACGACTGTGGAGATGGACGGTGGAGAATGGACGGTGGAGACTGGACGGTGGAGAATGGACGGTGGAGAATGGACGGTGGAGAATGGGACGGTGGAGAATGGACGGTGGAGAATGGACGGAAGGGAGAATGGACGGTGGAGAATGGACGGTGGAGAATGGACGGTGGAGAATGGACGGTGGAGAATGGACGGTGGAGAATGGACGGTGGAGAAGAATGGACGGTGGAGAATGGACGGTGGAGAATGGACGGTTGGAGAATGGACGGTGGAGAATGGACGGTGGAGAATGGACGGTGGAGAATGGGACGGTGGAGAATGGACGGTGGAGAATGGACGGTGGAGAAATGGACGGTGGAGGAATGGACGGGTGGAGAATGGACGGTGGAGAATGGACGGCGGTGGAGAATGGACGGTGGAGAATGGACGGTGGGAGAATGGACGGTGGAGAATGGACGGTGGAGACATGGACGGTGGGGAGAATGGACGGTGGAGAATGGACGGTGGAGAATGGACGGTGGAGAATGGACGGTGGAGAATGGACGGTGGAGAATGGACGGTGGAGAATGGACGGTGGAGAATGGACGGTGGAGAATGACGGTGGAGAATGGACGGTGGAGAATGGACGGTGGAGAATGGACGGTGGAGAATGGACCGGAGGAGAATGGGAACGGTGGAGAATGGACGGTGGAGAATGGACGGTGGAGAATGGACGGTGGAGAATGTACGGTGGAGGAAAATGGACGGGTGGCGAATGGACGGTGGAGAATGGACGGTGGAGAATGGACGGTGAGAGAATGGACGGTTGGAGAATGGACGGTGGAGAATGGACGGTTGGAGAATGGACGGTGGAGAATGGACGGTGGAGAATGGACGGTGGAGAATGGACGGTGTGAGAAGGGACGGTGGAGAATGGACGGTGGAGAATGGACGGTTGGAGAATGGACGGTGGTGATTGGAAATGGATATCGACTTTGGACTGTGGAGAATAGACATTGGACTGTGGAGAATAGACCTTGGACTGTGGAGAATAGACATGGACTGTGGAGAATAGACATTGGACTGTGGAGAATGAGACATGGACTGTGGAGACCATTGGACTGTGGAGGAATAGACATTGGACTGTGGAGAATAGACATTGGACCTGTGGAGAATAGACCTTGGGACTTGTGGAGAATAGACATGGGACTGGTGGAGAATAGACATTGGACTGTGGAGAATAGACATTGGACTGTGGAGAATAGACATTGGGACTGTGGAGAAATAGACATTGGGACTGTGAGAATAGACATTGGACTGTGGAGAATAGACATTGGACTGTGGAGAATAGACATGGACTGTGGAGAAATAGACATTGGACTGTGGAGAGATAGACATAGACATGGACTGTGGAGAATAGACATTGGACTGTGGAGAATAGACATTGCGATGTGGAGGAATAGACATTGGACTGTGGAGAATAGACATTGGACTGTGGGAGAATAGACATTGGACTGTGGAGAAGAGACATTGGGACTGTGGAGAATAGACATTGGACTGTGGAGAATAGACACTTGGACTGTGGAGAATAGACATTGGACTGTGGGAGAATAGACATTGGACTGTGGAGAATAGACATTGGACTGTGGAGAATAGACATTGGACTGTGAGAATTGTGAATGAGAATAGACATTGGACTGTGGAGAATAGACATTGGACTGTGGAGAATAGACATTGGACTGTGGAGAATAGACATTGGACTGTGGAGAATAGACATTGGACTGTGGAGAATAGACATTGGACTGTGGAGAATAGACATTGGACTGTGGAGAATAGACATTGGACTGTGGAGAATAGACATGGACTGTGGAGAATCGACAGCTAGACTCGTGGGAGAATTGACATCGGACTGTGGAGAATAGACATTCGGATCTGTGGAGAATAGACATCGGACTGTGGAGAATAGACATTGGATGGAGTGGAGAATAGACATCTGGACTGTGGAGAATAGACATTCGGACTGTGGAGAATAGACATCGGACTGTGGAGAATAGACATCGGACTGTGGAGAATAGACATCGGACTGTGGAGAATAGACATGCGGATTGGAGAATAGACATCATGGACTGTGGAGAATAAGACATAGGACTGTGGAGAATAGACATCGGATCTGTGGGAGAATAGACATCGGACTGTGGAGAATAGACATCGGGGACTGTGGAGAATAGACATCGGACTGGGGGAAATAGACATCGTGACTGTGGCGAATAGACATCGGACTGTGGAGAATAGACATCGGACTGTGGAGAATATACCATCGGACTGTGGCGAATAGACAAATCGGACTGTGGAGAAAGAGAATACGGAATGTTGGAGAATAGACACATCGGACTGTGGAGAATAGACATCGGGACTGTGGAGAATAGACCATTCGGACTGTGGAGAATAGACATCGGACTGTGGAGAATAGACATCGACTGTGGAGAACTAGACATCGGAGCATGTGGCGAATAGACATCGGACTGTCGGAGAATAGACATCGGTGACTGTGGAGAATAGACATCGGAAACTGTGGAGAAATAGACATCAGACTGTGGGCGAATAGACATCGGACTAGGTGGAGAATAGACATCGCGGACTGTGGAGAATATACACGGTCTGTGGAGAACAGGTGACGGTGGAGAATAGACATCGGACTGTGAGAGGAGAATAGACATCAGGACTGTGGAGAATAGACATCGATCTGTTGGAGAATAGACATCGGACACTGTGGAGAATAGACATCGGACTGTGGAGAAGAATAGACATCGGACTTGTAGGGAGAATAGACATCGCGACTGTGGAGAATAGACATCGGACTGTGGAGAATAGACCATCGGACTGTGGAGAATAGACGTCGGACTGTGGAGAATAGACATCGGCAAGTGGAGAACAGACATCGGACTGATGGGATCCCAGACACTCGGACTGTGGAGAATAGACATCGGACTGTGGAGAATAGACATCGGACTGTGGAGAATAGACATCGGACTGTGGAGAATAGACATCGGACTGTGGAGAATAGACATCGGACTGTGGAGAATAGACATCGGACTGTGGAGAATAGACATCGGACTGTGCCCGGAGAACAGAACATCGCGACTGTGGAGAACAGACATCGGAACTGTGGAGAACAGACATCGGACTGTGGAGAACAGACATCGGACTGTGGAGAACAGAACATCGGGACTGTGGAGAACAGACATCGGACTGTGGAGGAACAGACATCGGGACTGTGGAGAACAGACATCGGACTGTGGAGAACAGACATCGTGACTGTGGAGAACAGACATCGGACTGTGGAAGAACAGACATCGGACTGTTGGAGAACAAGACATCGGACTGTGGAGAACAGACATCGGACTGTGGAGAACAACATCGGACTTGTGGAGAACAGACATCGCGACTGTTGGAGAACAGACATCGGACTGTGGAGAACAGACATCGGACTGTGGAGAACAGACATCGGACTGTGGAGAACAGACATCGGACTGTGGAGAACAGACATCGGACTGTGGAGAACAGACATCGGACTGTGGAGAACAGACATCGGACTGTGGAGAACAGACATCGGACTGTAGAAATGGAGAACAGACGTCGGACTGTGATGGAAAACAGACATCGGACTGTGGAGAACAGACACGGACTGTGGAGAACAGACATCGGACTGTGGAGAACAGACATCGGACTGTGAGAGACAGCGACTGTGAACATCGAATCGGACTGTGGAGAACAGACATCGATGACTGTGGGAACAGAACATCGGACTGTGAGAACAGACATCGGACTGTGGGAGAACAGACATCGGACTGTGGAGAACAGACATCGGACTGTGGAGAACAGACATCGGACTGTGGAGAACAGACATCGGACTGTGGAGAACAGACATCGGACTGTGGAGAACAGACATCGGACTGTGGAGAACAGACATCGGACTGTGGAGAACAGACATCGGACTGTGGAGAACAGACACTAGACTGTGGAGAACAGACACCGGTCGACCATATGTTGGCCCAGTCAACACTGGGTGGGTTCTAGTCTACATCACACCGGTCGACCATATGTTGGCCCAGTCAACACTGGGTGGGTTTTAGTCTACATCACACGCGGGGCCCCAACTCTTCGACCATATGTTGGCCCAGTCAACACTGGGGTGGTGTTTACATCACACCGCTCGTTTTTACTTGGCATGCTATTATAGGTTGTATCTATTTAAGGCTGGGTCCATATAAAGCTCATCTCCCTCCCACACCCCTTTTTTACGCACTAAATCCAGCCGGTGACGTTTTGAAACTGTGTTTCAGTTTTTAACAAGTTTCTGTGACGTTGCAATCACACAAAAACATATTCCTATTACTGGTTATGTCTTAGGGAATCTATCAAACAGGTTTTTCCAGGGGCATATAATACTGTTGAGACAACTCTCGTTGGAACCGAAGACCTCAGGGTTAACCTTACCTGGGCAGGGTTGCCATATTGACATTTTTTTATGCCAGATTCCACAAATCTGGCATATTTTAAATTGAACTGGCATAAGATAATGAACTGGCATATTCTGGCATATTTGGGTTTTTCCTGGCATTTCTTATCAAGATGTACTCATATTTTCTTCATGGTTCCTCTGTTAAAAACACGCAAATTTACTAAAAGCAATGTAGACCTACAGTTAACATCTTTATTTCAGTTTGACTTTGTTGTGATGTCCCGCTACGGACTAACGGAGATTCGCGCCATTTCTTATTGTTTTATTGTCTTCCTAAAACGGACCGTGACTGCTATATACCTCTGTAATTTATGTTACTAGAATAAATGTACTAGAATAAATGCGAGATATAAAACGAAAACCGACCACTGGTACCAAGTGATTCAGACTGTTCAGAAACTACTTGAGGACAGAAAATAGATAGGATATAGACCTAGTTCTATCTGTGATAGATTTTATTACTTTTACCAATGGCCACCTGATCCACCAAAAAAAAAAAAAAAAAAAAAAAATGGAAAGCATCTTATGACAGCAATCGCAAGTATAATAGTAATTTGGAGAAAACGTACTCATGGCTCAAAAGATCTTCAGACGGATCAGAGGCAGCATATTGCAAACTGTGACAGTATACTGTTGCACCAAGAATTAGTAGCATTTCAAATCATAAAAAATCCGAAAAACACAGGATGAAAACTCCGTCAAAAAGCCAGTCACAGCGTATTACAACAATAACTCCTAGGCAAAGTAATGATAAAGTTAAAGCAGCAGAGTTGCAACTTGCTGTAGTCATGACCTGCCATTGTGCAATACGCACGATTGATCATCTAAGTGAAATAATGAGAGCGCGTGATCAGGGGAGTACATTGGAGCACATACAGTTGCACAGAACTAATTTTTTATGCTTAATAAGAAATATTATATCGCCTGCACTTAAGGCTGACCGTATTGATGATTTTTGGAACAAGAAATATTCCATCATTATAGATGAGTCTACTGACGTTTCCACTCAAAAGTACTTGTGCATTATAGTTAGTTTTTTCAGTGACAGGAAAAATGAAATATTTACCGGATTTCTTGCTTTAATTTCCTTGCAAGTGGCTACAGGAGAAAACTTATTTAATTTGATTGATAAGGAATTCAAAAGGTGTGGTCAGAGTCTTACAAATTGCATTGGGTTTGCTTCAGATGACGATTCAAACATGGTCGGGTGCAAGAACTCTGTATGGTCCAGAATTAAAGATGTCTCCTTTTTGTGTACAGCTCAGATGTATCTGCCATTCACTAGCACTCTGCATTTGTAGTGCCATTGCCAAGCTGCCAGCAAATATTGGTTTCTTCTGTCAGAAATACCTCAGTGGTTTCGTCATAGTGATTTAAGATGAGAAGCCTATAAAGAACTGTTTAGATGGATGAACACATCTACGGAGTTTGAATCAAAACGAACTGTTCCTCTTCCATTCGAGAAACTGTCATCTCCTAGGTGGCTTGTGCGAGGAAAGATTATGTTCAATATGATGGTGAACTGTGAAGAATTGAAAGCTTATTTCACATGTGCTGAATTAGCACAGGCAACGTTTGACACATAATAAAAAGTAAGATTGTTAAAGGAAATGCTGTTAGACCACAATAATTGTTTGTACTTTGTGTTTGCGACACCAATTGTACAAGAATTTGAAAGACTGAAGTCTTTTTTCAACAAACAAAAGCTGATCCTCACGAACAAGAATATACACCAAGAATTGTCCATGCACCAGAAAAGTCTTAAGAACAGACTGTATGACGTTAATGAGCAGAAAAAAAAATGGACTCTGTCATTGAGGCTAGGTGACCCAGTGGACTCTGTCATTGAGGCTAGGTGACCCAGTGGACTCTGTTATTGAGGCTAGGTGACCCAGTGGACTCTGTCATTAAGGCTAGGTGACCCAGTGGACTCTGTCATTAAGGCTAGGTGAGCCAGTGGACTCTGTCATTAAGGCTAGGTGACCCAGTGGACTCTGTCATTAAGGCTAGGTGACCCAGTGGACTCTGTCATTAAGGCTAGGTGACCCAGTGGACTCTGTCATTAAGGCTAGGTGAGCCAGTGGACTCTGTCATTAAGTCTAGGTGAGCCAGTGGACTCTGTCATTAAGGCTAGGTGAGCCAGTGGACTCTGTCATTGAGGCTAGGTGAGTCAGTGGACTCTGTCATTGAGGCTAGGTGAGCCAGTGGACTCTGTCATTGAGGCTAGGTGAGCCAGTGAACTTTGTCATTGGGGCTAGGTGACCCAGTGGACTCTGTCATTAAGACTAGGTGAGCCAGTGGACTCTGTCATTGAGGCTAGGTGAGTCAGTGAACTCTGTCATTAAGGCTAGGTGAGCCAGTGGACTCTGTCATTGAGGCTAGGTGAGCCAGTGAACTCTGTCATTAAGGCTAGGTGAGCCAGTGGACTCTGTCATTGAGGCTAGGTGAGCCAGTGAACTGTCATTGAGGCTAGGTGAGCCAGTGAACTCTGTCATTAAGGCTAGGTGAGCCAGTGGACTCTGTCATTAAGGCTAGGTGAGCCAGTGGACTCTGTCATTGAGGCTAGGTGAGCCAGTGAACTCTGTCATTGAGGCTAGGTGAGTCAGTGAACTCTGTCATTAAGGCTAGGTGAGTCAGTGAACTCTGTCATTAAGGCTAGACCCAGTGGACTGTCATTGAGGCTAGGTGAGCCAGTGAACTCTGTCATTGAGGCTAGGTGACCCAGTGAACTCTGTCATTAGGGCTAGGTGACCCAGTTAACTCTGTCATTAGGGCTAGGTGACCCAGTGAACTCTGTCATTAGGGCTAGGTGACCCAGTGAACTCTGTCATTAAGGCTAGGTGACCCAGTGAACTCTGTCATTAAGGCTAGGTGAGCCAGTGGACTGTCATTGAGGCTAGGTGAGCCAGTGAACTGTCATTAAGGCTAGGTGACCCAGTGAACTCTGTCAATACCACTGTGGAAACCAACGCAAGGCCCGCTGCTGGGATCGAACCTGACATTACAAAGTGCGTTCGTAACCCCTAAACCACAGATGCCAAGATCCCCCCCCTTGTAGAGTTCTTTAAAACAAAAATGTGAACAACTCTTTCAGTTCCAAGAGGCTATTCAATGAATTTCTGATACCATAGTGAGCCAGACTTTTTCAAAAATGACCTTGTCTCCCAGGTGGATCCAGTCTTGAGTGCAGTCCTGGGAAGTAAAGGTGGCCGGCATGATGCTGACCACATCACCCATCTTGTGCCGATTGGTCTTAAAAAAATGTTCTTCTCCTCTATTGTCTAGTGTGTTCTGCCATTCTGTTTTACATTGTGTGCTGCCTTTGTTGTCTGTTGTGTTCTTCCATTCTGTTGTCTATTGTGCTTTTCCATTCTGTTGTAAACTGTGGGTCTTCCTTTATGTTGTCTTGTGTGGGCTTCCTTTGTCATCTATTGTGGGCTTCTTTTATGTTGTCTAGTGTGGGTTTCCCTTCTCTTGTCTGTAGTGTTTTTTCCTTCTGTCTGTGGTGTGTGTCAGTGTTCTGTACATGAGTTGTGCATGTATGTGTGTTGTGTTAGTATGTGTTGTGTGTGAATATATATGTGTTGTATGAGTTATGTATCTGTGTTGTGTGTCAGTATGCATGTTGTGTGTCAGTATGCGACTACATTAGCTGACCAGGAGTTGACAACTCGACATTAACTTACCAGGGGTAGATAACTCAACAACATAAGCTAACCATGGGTAGACAACTCGACAACATTAGCTTACACAAAGAGTTGAACAACTTGACATTAGCTAACACAAAGGGGTAGACAACTCAACATTGGCTTACCATGAGTTGACAACTCAACATTGGCTCACCATGAGTTGTCAACTCCACATTAACTTACCAGGGATAGACAACTCGACATTAGCTGATCAGGTGTAGACAACTCAAAAACATAGCTTACACTAAGCACTAAGAGGAAGACAACTCGACAATATTTGCTTACACAAAGGGGTAGACAACTCAACATTTGCTTACACGAAGGGGTAGACAACTCAACAACATTAGCTTACACGAAGGGGTAAACAACTCGACATTAGCTTACACGGAGTAGACAACTTGACATAAGCTTTCCAGGAGTAGACAACTCAAAAACATTAGCTTACCAGGGGTAGACAACTCAAAATTAGCTTACCAGGGGTACAAACGAACAAACTTTATTTTCAAAGGGTCACAAATTGGGCACGCAGGCCCGTCTTACATTCGGCCCTTCCAGTCAACCATCTTTCGCACAGCAGTTGTATTATTACTAATAAAGCATGTTATGATCATATAATAATATGCATATTATGAATATTATAAAAGAACACAAAAGCATGAGTTGTAAAGTGCATGCAAAAACCCGCGCGTGCATACATACACCCACATACACACGATCACCCACTCACACACACATACATGCATGCAAACATTACATACATACATACAAACAAACATGCAAACAGGCATACACACAGGCATACATACATACAAACATACATAGATACAAACATACATAGATACAAACATACAGGCATACATTCGTAATACAGGCATACACACATACAAACATACAGTCATAAATACAGTCATGCATGGAGACACTTCCACAAAGACACACACGCTCACTTAGACAAAAATACAGACACACACACAGACTCTTACATATAAACACACACAGGAAAACACACAGCACACATATAAACACACACAGGAAAACACACAGCACACAACAAAATCATTCCACTGCAGTTTACAGCTGGTGAACACTAAGAAGACCAAGAAGAAGAAGAAGAAGAAGAAGAAGAAGAAGAAGAAGAAGAAGAGGAAGAAGAAGAAGAAGAGGAAGAAGAGGAAGAGGAAGAGGAAGAAGAGGAAGAGGAAGAAGAAGGAGAAGAAGAAGAAGGAGAAGAAGAAGGAGGAGAAGAAGAAGGAGAAGGAGGAGAAGGAGAAGGAGAAGGAGAAGGAGAAGGAGAAGGAGAAGGAGAAGGAGAAGAAGAAGGAGAAGAAGAAGAAGGAGATGAAGAAGAAGGAGATGAAGAAGAAGGAGATGAAGAAGAAGAGGAAGAAGAAGAAGAAGAGGAAGAGGAAGAAGAGGAAGAGGAAGAGGAAGAAGAGGAAGAGGAAGAGGAAGAAGAGGAAGAGGAAGAAGAAGGAGAAGAAGAAGAAGGAGAAGAAGAAGGAGGAGAAGAAGAAGGAGGAGAAGAAGAAGGAGAAGGAGGAGAAGGAGAAGGAGAAGGAGAAGGAGAAGGAGAAGGAGAAGGAGAAGGAGAAGGAGAAGGAGAAGGAGAAGGAGAAGGAGAAGGAGAAGGAGAAGAAGGAGAAGAAGAAGAAGAAGAAGAAGAAGAAGATTATTTCCATCACCTCTGATGTGTAGATTGCAGTGATCTGTTAGTAAACAATATGATTTAATTTGTTTCCTATATCTTCCACACTCAGATTGCAGTGGACATTTAGTACAGAATCTAGTCAATTTCTGTGGGTGCAGCCCAGTTCTGGTGTTGTCCAACCTAACCAGTCAGTGGTGAGTCTCACATGGCCATTGTTTTAAATACACATGTACGTTTGTGATTGTACTTGATTCTTTGAGCATGATCTGGCAGGTCGAGGCAGGCTGGTTACACAGACAGTGGTTTAAATCATTACAAAACTCTCTGGTGTGTGCAATTTACCTTCATATTGTTGTCCCAAGTTATGTAGGTGTTGGTTGGTAATGAAAAGAGCTGGAGAGACTGGCAGGTGCTGCATTAATTGAAGATGGTGCACACAGGGCCCATGGAATCACGCAGACATTGTCATGCCCTTAGAGAGACAGGATGTTTCTGTGGATTTTGGAAGCAATGTGTCCACATCACTGCTAAGAATACAAGGATTGGGAGTTAAGATTGGCACAGCCCAAGCATGAGAAGCACACTGGATGCACACCAAGTCTTGTTAACCAACAAGAACTGGTACTAAGTTTTTTTTAACATGTGACGCTCGATGAATATATGTTGAGAGGGGAATCTGAGGTGTCTGTGGATGT
>CAJHNH020006072.1:0-15172 GCA_905116865.2 Candidula unifasciata
GCAGACGTGCCTTAATCTTGGGGCTTGGGTACAGTGCGTTTGAGTACCCTCTTCCGCCTAGAAGATTGTAAAGGGATTAAACTCAACCCCCGTAACCATATATATATATGTATAGACACACATTTATTTGCAGTTCAGCACATTTTTTAAAAATTATTATTGGGCATTTAAACAAGGCGCATATCCCTTGTGCCACATTTCTTATAAAATATGTACAAATGGAGGGAGGGGTGGTGGTTTTACGAAGCCCTATCTGTTCCTTCATATTCTCTTTGTGTTGGCGCCCCTGGTCGGCTGTGTCGTTTTACAAGGCGATTTTACGTTCTATAGTTTGCCATTTCTTTTAGAATCTATGCTGTCTCAAATTCAATGAAAAGATTACGCGATTTATACGAGTGTTCCGACAGTCAACGCACTTTGATAGTAATTGCAAAAATCCGAGAAAACTTGAATGCTTCTGTGTAACATAAGTGTGTAAACTGTTGATGCTATCAGTGTATCGATGATGTGTAAACTGTTAGTTTATTTAGAGCGTCCATGAGGTGTAAATGTTACACATTCGGAATATCTTACTAAGTTTAACCTGGATTCGCCTTCACGGGTCATCCGCTCGCTAACTTGAAGATATATTGTAAAGAAATCAATTGCTCTCCTGCCAGCGTGTTATGTATAAAATAACAACGACTTTTACGGTGTATTGTAATGTATTATAAATGCATAGTTGTTAAAAATTATACTTGTTGTTCTGTTTATAAAAGTCAGTTTCATTGTTCGTCTGAAGATTGACGAGATGGTGAAACATTGTTCAAGGAAACAAGAAAGGAATAAGATATATTTAATAGGATTACTGTAAATAATAAATTATTTGTGGGTGGTCTAAAGAAACGACTAGATTTGATTTGTTTCGTAGCTTTTGCTTTTGTTATGCTAAAGTTCGGTATACAGTGTCACCACTAGCGGCTATATCATTACCACCACCATTACCACGTCACTGTCATCCTCATCACCACCCTTTTATTCTTCTTCCTCTTCTTCTTCCACCTTTTCTTCCTCCGTCCCCTCATCCCTTTAATTTGTATAATAATCTTGTTCTCCTCCTCTTCCTTATCTTTACTACTCTCTCCTGCTCCTTCTTGGCTTAATATATCCTACTACTTTCTACTTTAAGGCATTGCTTTTCTATCCAATTTGCAAGGCGTGTTATATCTTTTACTTGTAAATGTAAAATGAGACTTTATTTAACCGTCACCGTCTGGACCAGGGCTGTGACGATAACAAAATCTGTTAAGACAAATGTTCAGTCACGTGATTCCATTACAGGCTTGAAAATGAAAATGAAATCCTTTGAAAGTGAATAATACGTACATATCTATTAAATTTTACAAAACGATCAGTATAAACTACAATATTAGAGTAGGAATGTACATAAATTATTGTAATACTATACTTCAAAAAATATGCGTGCTTTATTAATATCCTACTCCAAACAGTGAAAATCCACAGGTCACGGGACAGTCTAATATTTCAGGGGGTGGTAGATAGACTGCACTCTCTTCTGGGATGTAGGTTGATTAGGGTTAGGGCCAGTTTTAGATGTTTTGGGGTCGTTAAAAGCATCAGAAAATCGGAAAACCCAGTCTAACCATAATCGAAAATATTAGACTGTTATATGACGTCATCTGGGGTAAGATATTAATAAAGAACCAAAAATCTGAAATCTCCTTCTGTGCCGTTGGGGCTCGAACTTTCTGCTCGGTGATGTTCCGTATCTTACGCAGCAGTAGGATCTGTGTTACATTTCCCTCTTGCATTTCAAACCAGTCGATGCACTTTGATAACATTGTTTCTGCTTTTTAGTGGCTAGTTGTAGGTTTTTGGTTAAGAACTGATCCTTCATCGTCATCTGTTTTTTCTTCATGATAGTCACACTAGAAACAATTTCCCCTTTGTTCAAGATTTCAATGCCTTCATCTATTTTGTCACTTTCCAACCAATCTGTTATTTTTCTTCTGTTAACATGCACACCTTTTTTTTTTAAAGACGAAGACGGATAACAGAATTTGTCTGTTAAACGAGTGACGGTGAATCTCAGTTTTACTGTACACCTCAGCCACACACGTTTTCTTAGTATCGGATTCACAGAGCTGGACTTTTTCAAAAATGGCTTTGACTCCCAGGTCGACCCAGCCTTGAGTGGGTACCGGGTGCAGTCCCGGAAAGTAAAGGCGGCCAGCGAGATGCTAACCACATCATCTATCTTGTGCCGATTGGTCTATTAAAATATGGGTCTAGCCCTATATGCCCTATATGCCATATACGCCTAAAGGCGTGGAAAAGGGTCCTTTACCTACCTTTTTAAAAATCGGATTCGCAGAGCATACTCGGGATGGTGGAACTAGGTTCTTCGTATGGAATGGGTTGCATCAATCCAGAGAAAGCAGTTGACGAGGGTCATGTGGATATTTTGCCCGGGTACGCATGCATATTTGGGAATGAGCAGCCTGATAGTCTGGCTGGACTTGTCCCATTCGAGGTGTACTATCGAGTTTGTACTACAACTGCACATGGCAGAGGTGATTCCTTGTCTGTGGGACGATGTAACAAGAAAACAGGAAGATACTGAAAAGCCGTACCTGGAGAGAATGATGCAGTGGTTGAACTCCCGAGACTCATGAGAAAGGCAAGACTAGTAGGCTTCAAAAAATCTCCCTCAGTAACAGCGAATTTGGGCTTGTAGTCAATGATGTGATGTCGGATCGTTTCCCAGATGATCCAGACGTGCACATTGTCTTTATCTTCTGTGATGAACCTTAAGCAACCGACAGTGAAATAACTGCCTACATCCAGTATCATCATCATCATCATCATCATCAGTTCTCTTTATGCCTAGTGACACAGAGAGAGGACTTCCCATGCTTTTCTGTCTGGTGCAATCTTCAGTGCAGTTTTCCATGTCAGAGATGCCGCACTCAGGTCACTTTCGATCGTTCGTCTCCACGTTGTTTTTTGGCGCCCCTTTTATTTTTTTTTCCCTTTAACTCTGGTATCCACGTAAGAGCTGTTTTGACAGGTATATCAAGATTCACTACATTCTATATAGTAGACTATATAAGCTATCAATATCGTTAGGAATCTAAACAAATTGTTATGTACTGATAGGTATATATATCATGCAGATCTCTTCTGTGGGTTCCAGTGTCCCGTTAAACGGAAAGGAAGGGGTTTGGGAGGGGGAGGGGTGTTGAAGAATAGACCATTGCCCCTTAAAAAAGCATGCTGTTAAAGTCGACTAATTAGGGTGCTTTCTTCGAAGTCGGAGTGCATCTGCCTGAGAAGTAAGGAGTTAACAGTGTGCATACAAATAAGCCTGATCTGTAAAACACATGTGCAGGTAAAACTGAAGCTCTGGAACAAGATAAAAGTCTAGAAGTGGACTAACAACTGAAATTTTTCACTAGCATGTATAGCCGATTAACGGTATGAGCAATAATACCATCTTTAAATGGATGCTAGTTGAAGATATAGTAACACAGACCGAAAAAAAAAAATTAGAATTAAGTATTTAAGCTTGGATTTGAGTCTTTTTCCACCAAAGAGGAACATGTGACCTAACGAATCCAAAGTGTTTACAACGAGTGTGTTGCAGGAACAATAACGTATGCTTCTTACAAACTTGCTGTTCTCGGCCTGAGCTACTGAGTTTAGTGCTGGCGCAGCCCTGTCAGCTGTGTTTTTTTTTTCTCCAGTAGAATGCATTTCATTTGTGCAGCGATTGTGTCGTGGCATTTAAAATTGCCGGTAGCCGGTTAACGTTTGCGCTGGTGAAATAGCTTATGTAATAACTCTATGTGTCTTTAGCCAAATTATCGTGTCCATCAACCACAAACTGCGTTTCTAGTGGCGACTGTTGGCTTTGCGTCTCTAGCAACTGCCATACGCATTTACTGCGTGTGCATATTTTTGGATTTTCAGTTTTGTTATATCTTCAACTTGTATCCATTTAAAGATAGTATTCTTCCTTATAGCGTTCATCGGCTATACAATCAAGTGAAAAGTTTTGGTGGTTCGACCAATTCTGGACTTTGATCTTGTTTTTCAAATGCATCAGTGAAGGACATTTTCATTTGATTTGCACTGGTACAGGAACGGAGCAAGTATGAGGAAAACCCGATTGCAGTGAAGCTGAAACCTCGACTAGGACTAACACTAGGAATTAGACATTCAGTTCTTCGTCTGGAATTAGATGGCGCCGATTCTTAAAATTAACAAATCTAATACTCATGGAATCTACTTGCAGTGTTGGTGAATATTAGTCGAAGAGTATTGCTTATGTATACCAAGTTGTGTCATTTGGGTTTGATACGTAAATAAATTATTAATACCATAGACTACCACATGAATTCACGTATGTTATGAATGAAAATTATTGGCACATTTTACAACATGATTAACTTCTTTTATCTGTCAACAATTTGCTCAATTACTGATGTGACTACAGAGAAAATAAACTTCATTATGTTGGATATTGTGAGCAGTTATGTGAATTAATTACATGTCTTTTCTACTAGGTTATTTGTTGATCATCATTATAATTATCATCACTAACATCGTCGTTATCACTATCATCATCAACATCATCATCATTATTATCACAAACACTATAGATAATATAGTGGCTAGACTCTCGAGTATCGGCCCCGAAGTCTAGGGTTCAAATCCGCATTGCAGCGAATTTCTATTTCAAAACTGACCTTTGCTCCCAGTTGGATCCAGTCTAAAATATGTACCAAGCAATATTCTAGGAGATAAAGGCGACCGGCATGATGTTGATTACATCAGCCACCGAGTGCCGATTGGTGTATACAGATATAGGTCTAGCACAGGATGCTGGATGCGAGAAAGGCGGGACAAGATTTCATCCTTAACACCACCACCATGATCATGTGCCAGAGAGACAGGCAAGCCTTTTAGCTGCAGTTTACCTAATCAGCCTTTTCTTAACGGATCTTGTTAATCACACTCGCCATCGCCATGGACCTCCTCATAGCGCAACATATCACAATCGTCTGAAAGGACAGAAAGGTGCTAATAAATCATACACTATAATCAGCGTATATTTACAGGTTTTTATTTTTCATTTTTAAATTGGCCTCTAAAGGTTTCTGATCAGTTTGACATCTCTGTCAGTGTTGTGGACGGATAAGGTAACACATGCTGTGGCGAGGACAGTAGCAAGATTCTCTAGATTCATATGAAAACAATTAACAAAGAAACATGGATTTTTACAAAAAAATGTAGTGTTAGAGAATTTGTTTAGTTTTAGACGACGAATCAACATCATGGCACAAGGTAGTAACCCATAAGTGGTCTGTTCTACTTCCCACTCAAGCCTGAGTCCAAAGAATCTTAGCGCAGTGCACGAACTCAGTAGCACCGGCGAGGATCCTGAAATACTTTTGTTACACATGGGTATGCCATTTGTCTGTAAAGGTTTCAAGCCAGTTTAATATCTCCGTTAATGTACTGGATGAAGTAGGAACCCAAGGCTGCGGTGGTGACAGTAGCAAAATACACATACATATGGAAACAATGAAGAAGAGACGTAGAAATTTATGGGGCATTTTAAAAAAAGTAATGACATAAACAATCATTTGTTTTTCGTCCTTTTCTATTTTTTTTTTTTTTTTTTACGGTTTGAGAATGGAAAATTGGGACAGGAAAGGCAGTGTTAAAAGAGTGGACAGGATTGGTGGTCAGGGTGGCGTGATACTACTGGACCTGAGACGCAAAGGGAGACACAGAGAGATGAAAACCGAAAGCACAAACAACTGAGAGGAGTCGAGTCTTAGAAAGCTTAGTTACTCATGCGAGAAACCCGGGCTCGATCCCCGGTGAGGAATGTTATTTTTTTCCCCCCTCTGCCGGGCTCAAAACTTAAATATGAATAAATCAAGTAACAGAAAGTATTGTGAACAGCACTCATAGAAAGAAGTAGAAAGATAGAAGAACACACTAGACAACATAAAAATCGAAAGCTATAGTTACCGTGCCGGGAATTGAACCTGTCACCTCCAGACGGCGTCTATAACCTGCAAATTTCGTGGTTACTTCGCCTTTAATCGTCAGGCTCACAACCCCTTGTCTGAAACCGCCCTAGAAGCGCCAAATCCAGGTAATGAAGACGTTTAAAAAAAAAAAAAATGGACAACACATAATAAAAACAGCATCGACTTCTCTAGAGAAATGAGATTATAAAGATGATTAGTCTCTATCGGAAGCCTCTGTGGTGTAGCGGATAAACGTTCACCTATAGATCGGAAGGTTGTGGGTTCAGGCCCTAACAGCAACGGACTTTCCCAGTTCGACCCAGTCTTAAATGGTTACCAGGTAAAATCCTGAGAGGTAAATGCGGCCGGCGTGATGTTGACCACATCACCCAACGAGTGTTCATTGGTCTATAAAATATAGGACTAGCCCTATATGCCCAAAACGCCTAAAGCCGTTTAAAAAGGTCCTTTACTTTAGTGAAAATTAATTTAAATGGTTATTACGAAATATAAAAAGTCTTTGGTTTTGGTGATTACCGTATATTCTAATATATTTTAACCCAAAATCTTCGGTTAGTTAGTTAGTTAGTCTTTCCTCTTGTGTCGAGTGCGGCACATAGGGCAGAGGTCGTGACTCTCCATGCACGGCGGTCCGTTGCAATCCGTTGTAGGTCTTGGATGTTTGAGTGGCCCATGAGCGAGCCTTCCCTGATGATAGTTCTACGTAGGGTTTCCCTTGGTCTTCCACGAGATCTTTTCCCCTGTGGTGTCCAAATGAGGGCTTGGTAAGGAAGTCTTGATTTATCCATTCTAAGGACGTGGCCGACATAGTTCCAGCGGCGTTTTCGTATAAAATTAGACACATACTCTTGCCTGGATTCTTGCCTTATTTGTGTATTGGTTCGGAAATCTGACCATTTGAAATTTAGTATTCTTCTAAGGCATTTATTTTCAAAACTGTCTAATTTTGTGTCTAGAGTTTTCGTTGATTTCCAACTCTCGCATCCATAGGTTAGTACTGGAATCACACAAGAATTGAAGAATTGAATCTTCGGTTATTTAACAATATATTTCAAAATTCAAAAGTTACAATATCTAAACTGATTAACTCCACAAATATTTCTTCGGTTGCAACCAGGCAGATTAAAATATTTTAAGATGGATACGTTGCTGACATAGATGAACTTATGGAATCTCCAGTTACTGGCATGATAGACACATATTTTTTGAGGATCTATACATTACACACACACAAAAGACATACTTTTAAAAACAAGAGACTATATACTAATATATTTCAGGATCTATATATTGCTAAACAAGATCACTTTTTAAAAGTGGTCAATTACCATCATTATTATCATCATCATCATCATCATCATCCTTTATGGAACGTCGCTTTTATCACAGTCTGCCTGAAAGAAACTCGGTCTCTCGCAAGCTCTCTCGCCTTGTGAACTTTCAGATCCAAGGAGTATCTTAAATAATGAGTCCATTATCGTGTTGGTCGGCCTCTGTACCTCCTTCCTGGTACCATGCATTCTGCTATTATTTTTGTTTCCTAATTCGTTGTGGCGCTTGAAATGTCCGAAATATTTCAGCTTTCGAGACAAGATGCTGTTTATTAACCATCTTCCTTCATGTTTGAATCTTTTAGTACGTCAGTATTTTTTTTTTTTTCCATGGCATTCTGAGAATCTTTTTACAGCGTTTTACCTCAAAAGCTCTTTTGTCTTCCTTAACTCTTTAAGGACGGCTTTTTTTCTGGGGTTTGGACTGCATTAATTTTAAGCGGAATTTTATTTGTGCAACACGACAAAGCTAAAACCTTCCTTAAGAAAAAGTATGGGCTGCACCGGGACTTATAATATATCAAATTAAAGATAAATTAGTGCAGAATAAATGTAAATGACTTAAATGTCAGTATAACATCAAAATATTATTAAAATCACACAAAATTTAAGGATGTTAAACACAAAGGACAATTTTAAACATAAAAAATTGTGTGCTAACATTATTTTTTACTGGTTCAACAACACTGCTATCCAATTCTAAGTATACATATGCCTTCTCTGTTCAATTATGTATTAGCTAGTCTTTAATTGAAACAATTAATTTTAATACTTTGGATATTATAATCATTTTTGAATGACATGTCAATTTTTACAACAACCGAAAATCGGAAAAACAGCTTTTCAAAACATTGATCTAATTGAAATATTTTGTGAAATTTTCATATCCTAAGCTAAATTATCGCTAGTAGATGTGTCCCTTAGATATCAATCATAATATCAAGACTGTTGTCATCATCTGGCAGGGATTCATCCACGATAGAGCAGTATGGACAGTTCTAGACGTTTTCCCTTATCATTTAGTATAGAAAAATCACGTAAAAATTGTATCCCATCTAAATAATTTTTTTTTTATCACAAAATAATGCACCGACCACGATGAACATCGCAAATGAAAGTACATCCTGTTGTTAAACCTAATTGTTAAAAAACGTGTTCATAAAAGTTCGTTTACCCTACAAACGGAACAAAATTAAAGTGTCTCTATCATGAGCCAGTAAACTGGCTTTACGTCTCTAAGGGATAGATTTAAGCGCCAGTATACTGGCTAAACGTCCGAAAAGAGTTAAGGAATAAGAGATTTTCCACGACTTACATCCGTATGTTGCTTCAGGGAAGATGCATGCTTTCAAAATTGTAACTGTGGCGCGGTGATTTATGTCACAGGCGTGAGGGGAAGTTAAGTCCAACATGATGTGTATAAGGAGATACTCCGTACGTCACTCGGGCGCCAGTCCTTAACTATCCTGGTTGTACGGAACCTCACGCAAGACCCCCTACAGCACGTCCTCGTCGTGCGCCACGGATACTGTCTCAAATGAGCATTAACAGAGCTGTCAGGGGATCTCGGAGTTCGGCGGCCCCCAGAGGTGATGTGTCCTTGTGGCTCTCATCAGCCCGCCCCCAAACGCTTGGGTGAAAAAATGTTATCAAAACTCATTAGGAACATGAGTAGGTTTGCCAAACGTACAGCCAAAATTACAACCCTTGGTTAAAAGACTGCGGAGTAAAGAGAACATTGTTCACTGCACATCCTCTGTTAACCCTCAGTGTCGTCGTCACTGCGCTGAGGTACACCACAACAGCAACCATCCATAGGCTGGCCATCCTTGTGCATCCTCGGTTAACCCACAGTGTCGTCGTCACCGCGCTGAGGTAAATCACAACAGCAACCATCCATAGGCTGGCCATTCATGTACATCCTCGGTTAACCCTCAGTGTCGTCGACACCGCGCTGAGGTACACCACAACAGCAACCATCCTAATTGTCCGACAAAACTAGATCATACGGATCAAAATCTGACCATCAAAATTTGTATTGAACTGAAAAAGACCGAATGTCCACACCCAAAGACCCCACTCGCCCGAGTGTTGGGACAAAACTGATAACGATATGCCTGATGCAGGATGTAAAATTCTGTCGGGCTAACGGCTCGTCAAAGAAATCTAACGTGCGAAGAAAAAAGAATGTACCTATCTGTGTGGTCACAAAAGTCCAAAACCCACGGGCTGCTCCCCGCTGACTTCCAGAGGGCACAGCCCCTGTCGAGCGGGAGGCCTGATACGGTTGTGAGGTTAAACAGGCATGTGCAGGATTCCTTGGGTGAGCCCAGAACCAGAGCGCCATGTGCCGGCTCTGCATGCATGGAAGCCTCCTTGGATGGCGGGGAATGCCCATGATCTGCCCCTGCCTTCCCTTGAGGGCTAACTGTTCCACAGGGGGCTGCCCCAAAGGGGTACTCCGAGGGCAACACCTGCGGAGGAGACAAAATGGACACCACACAAATCAGGCAACGTCTCGACCCACACAAAACAATGGCCACAGTCAACCTAGAAATAGGCCTGACGTCTTCCTTCGAAGTCGGAGTACAGCTGCCCATGAGGCAGGGAAATGAAAAACGGTTGTACACGCAAAAATCAGGTCCAGGTGAAAGCCAAAAAGTCCAAGCGGACGATTAACCGAGACCTTCCACTGGAATTCACAGCCGGTGATCGATAAAAAAAAATAAAAAAAAAAAATTGTAACTTTGATTTCCTTGTTGGTGTTTAACAATAGACTTTAAGTGCTGTTGAGTCTTTGTATTGGTGCCCTCCGTTTGACTATCTATAATATCATAAAGATGTATAAAAGTTACTAAGCTATTTAACTTTATGAAGTCTTTACTTAAAAAGATAACATTCTATATATTTAAGACATAAAAGCTTTTTAAACGAGGTTAACATTTGTGAAGTTATAGAGATAATAATCTTGTATCATTTAAGATGTAAATATACTATCTGAATTATCACTCTTGTTACAAAGCTGTTCGGTGAATATATTTTAAGATGTATAAATGTTAATAAACGAGTTTATTTTGTAAAGTCTTCAGTTGTAAAGATGATATACTTAGACCCTTGTAATGTATAAATTAATCAGTTTACATTAAAAGTCTTCAGTTAAAGACTACACAATTTAAAAAAAAAAAAGATTTATACGTTATTACTAAATCAGCTGACTTTATAAAGTCTAATGGTTACAGAAATGACACACTATAATCTTTTAAAACGTATATGAGTTACTTACAATTACTATACAAGCTTATATACATATTATAATGTAATAACTGTTCAAACGTTTGAGTGGCTACACACACACACACACACACACACACACACACACACACACACACACACACACACACATAATAAAACATACGTTTTTAAATTAGTTAAACTACGAGTCGTATCCGACGGATAGGATTAAATCGGCTTGTTAAGAATAGCCGACAATGTATTGTTAAATACAGAAAAAGAACTACGTGTACTAAACATGATTTGGCCATGTACTGTCTAAGTCAGAGATCGTCAAGTACACGTCAGTCAAGGGTCAGCGATAAATTTGCTGACGGTTAGACATGGACACCTGGGCATGTCCAGTGAGAAGTGCCAGTGGTCAAGCTGTATAGATAAATGTGGCATGGATGAAGGAACAAGTTGTAGGGACGCCACAAGGGAAAGCTAGAGAGGGTGTTTGGCGAAACTGTTCATTAAACAACCAGAGAAAGGGATACGCATCTCCGTTGACAGCTTTTGGGGAAGAAATCAATCTTTAATGGAGTATTAGTGCAGGAAAGGACCCACATTAAAGAACCTCTATTAGTTATTTAACTAAAATGTTTCTCCTGTGGGCTTCCCGGACCTTATGGGCTGGTGGGGGGAAGGTGGGCGGATGGGGGGGGGGCGGTAGACTTGCTACCGCTCTAACAAGCATGTCGTAAAAAAGCGACTAATAAGAGTTTGCTGAGAATGGATGTGCTGGGTCGAATGGTGCAGATATCGCATCTTTGCTATAAAAGCCAATACAATGTGCCAACTGATTTGATAAGAGCAAACAGAAAAGAAGAAGAAGGAGAAGAAGAAGTAGAAAAGAAGAAGAAGAGAAAGAAGAAGAGAAGAAGAAGAAGAAGAAGAAGAAGAAGAAGAAGAAGAAGAAGAAGAAGAAGAAGAAGAAGAAGAAGAAGAAGAAGAAGAAGAAGAAGAAGAAGAAGAAGAAGAAGAAGAAGAAGAAGAAGAAGAAGAAGAAGAAGAAGAAGAAGAAGAAGAAGAAGAAGAAGAAGAAGAAGAAGAAGAAGAAGAAGAAGAAGAAAAAGAAAAAGAAGAAGAAGAAGAAGAAGAAGAAGAAGAAGAAGAAGAAGAAGAAGAAGAAGAAGAAGAGAAGAAGAGAAGAATGAGGAGGAGGGGGATTTGTAGGAGGAGGAGAAAAAGAAGAATGTTCTTGCATTGTAAATTACGGAGCTAGAAAAATACAAGGAGACGAAAAAACGTAAAAAGAGACAAATAGTTGAGGAAGAAAATGCAGGCTTTGACTAGTTTATTGAAGATCCTTGTTTTACGGGGAATACAAGATAAACGAAGAAAGGGAAGAAGAGTGCAAAAAGAGGAGGGAAGAAGGGGGGGGGGGGAGAAAAAGAAGCAACTTCTTCTTCATCTTCTTCTTTTAATCATTTTCCTCCTCCTCTTCCTCAATGCAGTATGAGCTTTCAACAATCTCACATCAAGGCGTTCCATCCGTTGCTTTCGCGGTCAGTTCACCACCTGATAGCCACCGTTTTTTTCTTAATATTATTCTCTCTTTTCTGAATGTTATTCTACTATCCTGTGCAGAATAATAAGTACACCATAATCAATGCTCATTCATAAGTTTAATGCTCCCTCCCCCCCCCCCCCCGGGCCCCTTCCTAATCTGGCCTCCAAACCTGAAAAATATCTCAGCAAACATATAATCTGCTAAGTGTTTTTATTATAAATGAGAACACCGGCTTCGTTCATGCGTGATCTCAGGCTAACTTCTAAGTTAAAAACAATAAAATCCAGTCACACGCCAGGGATTCCTCCCGGTCTCGTCATTTGTAATTATAGGAGCCTTATGTCACCTGATAATCACAAACTCTGACGCTATAGTTCGCCCCAAAAGTCGTGAACACAAATTTTAACAAACATCTCGACAGTTCATGAAAGGATCAACAAGAACTCTTGTATGTGGTCCTAAATAACAGATGTTCTTCTGATTTCATAACTGACAATTGCACAGGTGCTGCTGTTTTCTTACAGAGGCGAATTTCTTTGATTTTGCTCGGACAGTAACATTAATTGACACAGATAGTTTACTCGGGGGGGGGGGGGGGAAGAGGAGGGGGTGAGGAAATCAAGAAGCATTATGGCAGTACATGACGTATCCATTTCACTGCTCAAAATAAGCGCGCCTTGTTTCTACTGCGGATTTTTTTCAGAACCCTATTTAATGTTTTGCCACATTTGCGTCAGTCCATTTACAGTAATCAGGCTTTGAACTGGTGTCTTGAGTGCGTGTGTGTGTCTGTGTGTGTGTAAGGCAAAATGAAAACTAGAAGTCGGTTTGCATTTTCCTTATTTTCTACAGGGACATGATTTTTAACACGTTGCATGCCAAATTTCATTACATCGAAAGGTTGCTGAATTAAAGATATTTAAAAATGGACACGACTTTTAGTACGGATTATAGCTCATTTCGTTGATAGTCAATGGATCAACCGAAACTTTCGCTACCTTGGTTACGTTAAAACCTGCAACGGATGTTTCGTTGTGAGTTATACTCATCCTTAGTCTGTGTTGGCTTTATCTTTTATGTTTTGCTCGTGTAGGTTCTAAGGCCTAAATTGCAAATGTATTGGATCGAAAGGCACAGATGTCGCAGCCTTGTGGTAACCATAACACAACGTGCCAACTGTCATTTTAAAAACAGATGCAGAAGAAGAATGTGTTATTATGTAGTATAAAAAAAATGGGGAAAACAAGAATGCGACCTTTGGCTATTTATACATTTTGGATTGCTGCTATAATTTAATGAAACACACAGAACAGATCACTTTCCGGTATTTCCTTTAGGGCTACGGAGCCCCATTGTGGTTCGAGTTTAATGGCCAGTATTTCAAACAGGTCAGTGGCGACGCTATGGGGACCAAGATGGGACTCAGCTACGTCTGTCTCTTCATGGGGAATCTCGAGCACAAGACACGTCATGCATATACCGGTAGGCTCCCCGAGCTCTACAGAAGGTATATCGATGACTGCATCGGTGTCACCGATATGCCCCTACGGGAACTGCAGAACTTCAATTATTTTTTCTATAACTTTCAACTCAGCATCCGATGCACTTTTAGCATTTCACTTTCGTCGGTGCATTTTCTGGATCTCACTGTCACCGTGAACTCTTTAGGCCTTAGCACCTCAGTGTACTACAAGCCTACTGAATCCCCTCGCTTTTCTTCTCTACACGTCCTCCCATCCCTCTTCTTGCAAGGACTCAGTTCCGTTCTCCCAACTTCTACGAATCCGCAGACTATGCCAGGAGAACGACGACTTTCACAACAAGGCCCTGGAAATGCTGGACTTCTTCCGGCTTCGAGGGTATCCTGAACATGTCCTATCTGCCACCTTTCACCACACACGGTCTTTCCATCGTGCCGAGGCTTTCGCTTCCAAGCCGAAACGTCACAACAACAGACCTACCCTCAGACTTACCTACCACCCTCACAACATCGGCGCCAAAAATAGTTTCCTCAGGCATCTCTTCATCCTTAAAGCCGACCCTGCCACTAGCACGATTTTCTCTGAACCTCCTCTAGTGGCCTACAGGCATGATCGTAACCTCAAGAACATTTTAGTCAAGAGTCGATTACATCCCGAGTCTGAGCCCCACTTCGGCACGGTCTCTTGCCATAGAACTGTATGCAGGACCTATCCATATGTGGTCCAGGTGGCTAGTTTAGAATTCCCTAACGCCACCTTTCACATACGCGAAGCATTCTATTGTACCAGGCGCAATGTCATTTATGCCAACTGCAAGAGATGTGGCATGAAAATACATTGGTGAAAACAGGCCTCTAAGCGGTCTGGCCGACAGGTTCAGACAACATCTTTTGGATGGCGGCAAAGTGGTGCCCGAAAAAAACCAGTAACCATTGCATGTCAATTCCCTCACGATCACCAAGGTGTCTCACGACATGGGAGGTGAACAGCAGTAAATACAGTCCACTCCTAGCGACATTAGGCGGAAAGTCTCTTGAGAATCGCTTTATTTATACTCTGGGGACTTTAACACCCTTCAGACTGAATTGCCAACAGTTTCATTTAAACTCTAAGGGGATTGAACTTACCTCGCAGTTTTATCTCTAACCCCCTAGTTACGCCCCTGGTACTCCACAGGGGATATTTATCCCCCCCCAACATGTGTAGGCAGTCTGCTGAGAAACCACCGACCCGGCTGCTTCAAGATACCAGCTAAGTGATTTTGTGCATCTGTGTAGGATTGTTTGATTTGTATGTGCTGATGAAGGCTCCATAACCACAACGCTCACGTTTTGTTTGTATTTGTTATATTGTGAAGCTTGCTAATATACATTTCGTTTGGTTTTATATCTTTTCTTGATATTTACTTTCAGAGACTCCAGAAGATTACTTTGATAGAAGAGAATGTATTCCATGCACAGCTAGTTAGTATTAGAAAACGTGCGTATAACTTTCAAAAATCATCAT
>CAJHNH020006073.1:0-15170 GCA_905116865.2 Candidula unifasciata
AAGTAAAAGTGAAAAACAAATTTTACGAAGAAATGTTCCCTAACAACTTGTTTGTGTCCTACCCACTAAAACAGTGAGTCCCAGACAATTTTTTACACATGAATAGACACGCTAGATGCAGAGTAGTTAAACTGAATGTCTGATTTGTGAGTCCCAGACAATTATTTTACACATGAATAGACACGCTAGATGCAGAGTTGGTAAACTGAATGTCTGATTTGGCATTTTGGTACAATCTGGGGGCAACAATTGAGATAACATAAAAATGACCACAAGTGACATTTTTCCACAATTTATGCATTTCGCGTTTGGCCAAAATCATATTTTCCAAAAAGTTGCCAATTTAGTCTCAGTCTATCATTTCACACTTGACGAGATACTCTAGATGAGAAATTGGACACTTTGGAGCTCGTTGGTGACAGAAAAATAGATAAGATAAAAGTGAAAAACAAATTTTACGAAAAATTGTTCCTAACAACTGTTTGTGTGTCCTACCACTAAACAGTGAGTCCCAGACAATTATTTTACACATGAATAGACACGCTAGATGCAGAGTGGTAAACTGAATGTCTGATTTGGCATTTTGGTACAATCTGGGGGCAACAATTGAGATAACATAAAAATGACCACAAGTGACATTTTTCCAGAATTTATGCATTTCGCGTTTGGCCAAAATCATATTTTCCAAAAAGTTGCCAATTTAGTCTCAGTCTATCATTTCACACTTGACGAGATACTCTAGATGAGAAATTGGACACTTTGGAGCTCATAGGTGACAGAAAAATAGATAAGATAAAAGTGAAAAAACAAATTTTACGAAGAAATGTTCCTAACAACTTGTTTGTGTCCTACCACTAAACATTGAGTCCCAGACAATTATTTTACACATGAATAGACACGCTAGATGCAGAGTAGGTAAACTGAATGTCTGATTTGGCATTTTGGTACAATCTGGGGGCAACAATTGAGAAAAAAAAAATGACCACAAGTGACATTTTTCCAGAATTTATGCCTTTCGCGTTTGGCCAAAATCATATTTTCCAAAAAGTTGCCAATTTAGTCTCAGTCTATCATTTCACACTTGACGAGATACTCTAGATGATAAATTGGACACTTTGGAGCTCGTTGGTGACAGAAAAATAGATAAGATAAAAGTGAAAAACAAATTTTACGAAGAATTGTTCCTAACAACTTGTTTGTGTCCTACCACTAAACATTGAGTCCCAGACAATTATTTTACACATGAATAGACACGCTAGATGCAGAGTTGGTAAACTGAATGTCTGATTTGGCATTTTGGTACAATCTGGGGCAAACAATTGAGATAACATAAAAATGACCACAAGTGACATTTTTCCAGAATTTATGCCTTTCGCGTTTGGGCAAAATCATATTTTTCCAAAAAGTTGCCAATTTAGTCTCAGTCTATCATTTCACACTTGACGAGATACTCTAGATGAGAAATTGGACACTTTGGAGCTCGTAGGTGACAGAAAAATAGATAAGATAAAAGTGAAAAAAAAAAAATTTTACGAAGAAATGTTCCTAACAACTTGTTTGTGTCCTACCACTAAACAGTGAGTCCCAGACAATTTATTTTACACATGAATAGACACGCTAGATGCAGAGTAGTGTAAACTGAATGTCTGATTTGGCATTTTTGTACAATCTGGGGGCAACAATTGAGATAACATAAAAAATGACCACAAGTGACATTTTTCCAGAATTTATGCCTTTCGCGTTTGGCCAAAATCATATTTTCAAAAAGTTGCCAATTTTAGTCTCAGTCTATCATTTCACACTTGACGAGATACTCTAGATGATAAATTGGACACTTTGGAGCTCATAGGTGACAGAAAAATAGATAAGATAAAAGTGAAAAAACAAATTTTACGAAGAATTGTTCCTAACAACTTGTTTGTGTCCTACCACTAAACATTGAGTCCCAGACAATTATTTTACACATGAATAGACACGCTAGATGCAGAGTTGGTAAACTGAATGTCTGATTTGGCATTTTGGTACAATCTGGGGGCAACAATTGAGATAACATAAAAATGACCACAAGTGACATTTTTCCAGAATTTATGCCTTTCGCGTTTGGCCAAAATCATATTTCCAAAAAGTTGCCAATTTAGTCTCAGTCTATCATTTCACACTTGACGAGATACTCTAGATGAGAAATTGGACACTTTGGAGCTCATAGGTGACAGAAAAATAGATAAGATAAAAGTGAAAAACAAATTTTACGAAGAAATGTTCCTAACAACTTGTTTGTGTCCTACCACTAAACATTGAGTCCCAGACAATTATTTTACACATGAATAGACACGCTAGATGCAGAGTAGGTAAACTGAATGTCTGATTTGGCATTTTTGTACAATCTGGGGGCAACAATTGAGATAACATAAAAATGGCCACAAGTGACAATTTTGCAGAATTTATGCCTTGCGCGTTTGGCCAAAATCATATTTTCCAAAAAGTTGCCAATTTAGTCTCAGTCTATCATTTCACACTTGACGAGATACTCTAGATGATAAATTGGACACTTTGGAGCTCGTTGGTGACAGAAAAATAGATAAGATAAAAGTGAAAAACAAATTTTACGAAAAAATTGTTCCTAACAACTTGTTTGTGTCCTACCACTAAACATTGAGTCCCAGACAATTATTTTACACATGAATAGACACGCTAGATGCAGAGTAGGTAACTGAATGTCTGATTTGGCATTTTGGTACAATCTGGGGGCAACAATTGAGATAACATAAAAATGACCACAAGTGACATTTTTCCAGAATTTATGCCTTTCGCGTTTGGCCAAAATCATATTTTCCAAAAAGTTGCCAATTTAGTCTCAGTCTATCATTTCACACTTGACGAGATACTCTAGATGAGAATTGGACACTTTGGAGCTCGTTGGTGACAGAAAAATAGATAAGATAAAAGTGAAAAACAAAATTTTACGAAGAAAATGTTCCTAACAACTTGTTTGTGTCCTACCACTAAACAGTGAGTCCCAGACAATTATTTTACACATGAATAGACACGCTAGATGCAGAGTAGGTAAACTGAATGTCTGATTTGGCATTTTGGTACAATCTGGGGGGCAACAATTGAGATAACATAAAAATGACCACAAGTGACATTTTTCCAGAATTTTAGCCTTTCGCGTTTGGCCAAAATCATATTTTCCAAAAAGTTGCCAATTTAGTCTCAGTCTATCATTTCACACTTGACGAGATACTCTAGATGATAAATTGGACACTTTGGAGCTCGTTGGTGACAGAAAAATAGATAAGATAAAAGTGAAAAACAAATTTTACGAAGAAATGTTCCTAACAACTTGTTTGTGTCCTACCACTAAACATTGAGTCCCAGACAATTATTTTACACATGAATAGACACGCTAGATGCAGAGTAGGTAAACTGAATGTCTGATTTGGCATTTTGGTACAATCTGGGGGCAACAATTGAGATAACATAAAAATGACCACAAGTGACATTTTTCCAGAATTTATGCCTTTCGCGTTTGGCCAAAATCATATTTTCCAAAAAGTTGCCAATTTAGTCTCAGTCTATCATTTCACACTTGACGAGATACTCTAGATGAGAAATTGGACACTTTGGAGCTCGTTGGTGACAGAAAAATAGATAAGATAAAAGTGAAAAAAAAAAATTTTACGAAAAATTGTTCCTAACAACTTGTTTGTGTCCTACCACTAAACATTGAGTCCCAGACAATTATTTTACACATGAATAGACACGCTAGATGCAGAGTAGGTAAACTGAATGTCTGATTTGGCATTTTGGTACAATCTGGGGGCAACAATTGAGATAACATAAAAATGACCACAAGTGACATTTTTCCAGAATTTATGCCTTTCGCGTTTGGCCAAAATCATATTTCCAAAAAGTTGCCAATTTAGTCTCAGTCTATCATTTCACACTTGACGAGATACTCTAGATGAGAAATTGGACACTTTGGAGCTCATAGGTGACAGAAAAATAGATAAGATAAAAGTGAAAAACAAATTTTACGAAGAAATGTTCCTAACAACTTGTTTGTGTCCTACCACTAAACATTGAGTCCCAGACAATTATTTTTACACATGAATAGACACGCTAGATGCAGAGTAGGTAAACTGAATGTCTGATTTGGCATTTTTGTACAATCTGGGGGCAACAATTGAGATAACATAAAAATGACCACAAGTGACAATTTTCCAGAATTTATGCCTTTCGCGTTTGGCCAAAATCATATTTTCCAAAAAGTTGCCAATTTAGTCTCAGTCTATCATTTCACACTTGACGAGATACTCTAGATGATAAATTGGACACTTGGAGCTCATAGGGTGACAGAAAAATAGATAAGATAAAAGTGAAAAACAAATTTTACAAAGAATTGTTCCTAACAACTTGTTTGTGTCCTACCACTAAACAGTGAGTCCCAGAAAATTATTTTACACATGAATAGACACGCTAGATGCAGAGTTGGTAAACTGAATGTCTGATTTGGCATTTTGGTACAATCTGGGGGCAACAATTGAGATAACATAAAAATGACCACAAGTGACATTTTTCACAATTTATGCCTTTCGCGTTTGGCCAAAATCATATTTTCCAAAAAGTTGCCAATTTAGTCTCAGTCTATCATTTCACACTTGACGAGATACTCTAGATGAGAAATTTGACACTTTGGAGCTCATAGGTGACAGAAAAATAGATAAGATAAAAGTGAAAAACAAATTTTACGAAGAAATGTTCCTAACAACTTGTTTGTGTCCTACCACTAAACATTGAGTCCCAGACAATTATTTTACACATGAATAGACACGCTAGATGCAGAGTAGGTAAACTGAATGTCTGATTTGGCATTTTTGTACAATCTGGGGCAACAATTGAGATAACATAAAAATGACCACAAGTGACATTTTCCAGAATTTATGCCTTTCGCGTTTGGCCAAAATCATATTTTCCAAAAAGTTGCCAATTTAGTCTCAGTCTATCATTTCACACTTGACGAGATACTCTAGATGATAAATTGGACACTTTGGAGCTCGTTGGTGACAGAAAAATAGATAAGATAAAAGTGAAAAACAAATTTTACGAAAAAATTGTTCCTAACAACTTGTTTGTGTCCTACCACTAAACATTGAGTCCCAGACAATTATTTTACACATGAATAGACACGCTAGATGCAGAGTTGGTAAACTGAATGTCTGATTTGGCATTTTGGTACAATCTGGGGGCAACAATTGAGATAACATAAAAATGACCACAAGTGACATTTTTCCAGAATTTATGCCTTTCGCGTTTGGCCAAAATCATATTTTCCAAAAAGTTGCCAATTTAGTCTCAGTCTATCATTTCACACTTGACGAGATACTCTAGATGAGAAATTGGACACTTTGGAGCTCGTTGGTGACAGAAAAATAGATAAGATAAAAGTGAAAAACAAATTTTACGAAGAAATGTTCCTAACAACTTGTTTGTGTCCTACCACTAAACAGTGAGTCCCAGACATTATTTTACACATGAATAGACACGCTAGATGCAGAGTAGGTAAACTGAATGTCTGATTTGGCATTTTGGTACAATCTGGGGGCAACAATTGAGATAACATAAAAATGACCACAAGTGACATTTTTCCAGAATTTATGCCTTTCGCGTTTGGCCAAAATCATATTTTCCAAAAAAGTTGCCAATTTAGTCTCAGTCTATCATTTCACACTTGACGAGATACTCTAGATGATAAATTGGACACTTTGGAGCTCATAGGTGACAGAAAAATAGATAAGATAAAAGTGAAAAAAAACAAATTTTACGAAGAATTGTTCCTAACAACTTGTTTGTGTCCTACCACTAAACATTGAGTCCCAGACAATTATTTTACACATGAATAGACACGCTAGATGCAGAGTTGGTAAACTGAATGTCTGATTTGGCATTTTTGTACAATCTGGGGGCAACAATTGAGATAACAAAAAAATGACCACAAGTGACAATTTTCCAGAATTTATGCCTTTCGCGTTTGGCCAAAATCATATTTTCCAAAAAGTTGCCAATTTAGTCTCAGTCTATCATTTCACACTTGACGAGATACTCTAGATGATAAATTGGACACTTTGGAGCTCGTTGGTGACAGAAAAATAGATAAGATAAAAGTGAAAAACAAATTTTACGAAAAATTGTTCCTAACAACTTGTTTGTGTCCTACCACTAAACATTGAGTCCCAGACAATTATTTTTACACATGAATAGACACGCTAGATGCAGAGTAGGTAAACTGAATGTCTGATTTGGCATTTTGGTACAATCTGGGGGCAACAATTGAGATAACATAAAAATGACCACAAGTGACATTTTTCCAGAATTTATGCCTTTCGCGTTTGGCCAAAATCATATTTTCCAAAAAGTTGCCAATTTAGTCTCAGTCTATCATTTCACACTTGACGAGATACTCTAGATGATAAATTGGACACTTTGGAGCCGTATACACTCAGACGACCGGCAGGACATGTTACTGGCCAGCTTTCTTCGCCAAGTTGGACTGGAACAAATTCACTCAAAAAAACATCTGCTGAATTCATACATCATCCACCGCTGTCCATGCACACTGTTCCTGGGTCCAAAACGAGACTCCCACAAACCTTTTCCTCGCTATTATATAGCCCTCTGATCTATCCTGTTCTAGAATATCCTGGATTCATTCTCACGAATTTCCCACTTGTTTGAAAGTCGTGTCTGGCCCGTGATAATTCACATTTCACATAAATCCTGTGAACAATCATGTTTCACATAAAAACTGACTTTCAGATGAAACTCAAGACATAAATCTCGTGTTATCTCAGCCAGTCAAAACATTCGTCTTACATCTATTACTGACGTCATCTATCGGGCATAAATTAATGAGGAGAAAATGACTCACTACATTCTCCCCCACCCCGAAAAAAATGTTTTACATTTTCAATTAATCAGGTGTGAACATTTCACTGAAACATTGTGATTCTAGACCTTTGTAGTGAATCATTTTCGACAAGTTCATTTCCAACCAAGTTCCCTTTACCTCATTTAGGTTAACAATTTCAAACACTCTAAAATGCCATCTGTTGGGGTCTTGCACGACTGTGAATACCTTAATGGGATCCTCACCCCAGGCACTCCCCTTTTAGTGCGGAAGACCAATAATATGGCTCCATAGGTATCCCACCCAGTTCTAAAGTCGGTATACAACCGAACCCCTCTCCTGGCACCCCCCGATCGGTGCGGAAGTCCAAAATCTTGGCTCTAAAACCGAAGTGTGACCCCATGAAGTCCCACCCTCGTTATTCCCATTCATGAAAGTCCTCACGATGGCTAAATCAGCAATGTATGGTTTTGTTCCCAAATATGTAAGGTACAAGATGTAGTTAATTACCTTGTCTTCAGAAACTACAACATGTCTCATTAAAACACATATTCAAATTAAATGCTACACCAATTCAATTTTAGTATACTAGTAAATGTAACATTTTTCTGGTGAGGTGTATTTTAACACTGAATGTTGTCTCCCTTTAATTGTTTACTATATTATACCCGTTCAAATCAAAACATATACATTTATCCTAGTTGTAAATTCATATAATACATTCATACAATAATACAATGCATACCCTTGTATAAAAATGATTTCAGTTAGTACCAGTTGTAATAGCAGTTGCAACATCTTCTACAAACGTGACATGATATCTGGTAAATGGTTGTCTGTTCCTTTGATGTGTTCAATGTTAAATTTGAATTGTGATATCAACAATGCCCATCTATATACCCTTGGATTGCTATTGGCATCAATTGTTAATAATTTTGTCAACCCCAAGTTATCTGTTAAAATAGTGAATTCTTTTCCCAAAAGAAACTTCTGAAACTTTTTTAGACTAATAACTAGTGCCAACGCTTCTCGTTCAAATGTATTGTATTTTTGTTGAGTTTGGTTAAGTTTCTGTGACATATACATTACTGGGAGTAATGTTTGTGAATGTTCTGCGCAAGCATGCTAGCTATTGTGTGACCGCTGGCATCTGATTGTAGAAAAAATCTTTTGGAAGGGTCAGGTTGTCTCAAAAATAGGATATTTTGAAAAAACAGTTTTTTATTTAACTAGAATTTCCTCATGTGTCTCATTCCAATCTGATTTTTTCAATTGTTGATTCTTTAATAACTCTGATAGTGGTGATGTTAGTGCTGCTAAATTTGGGATGAATTTACCATAATAGTTTATTAACCCTAGTAGAGATTGGAGCTGCTTTTTTTGTTTTAGGTTTTTGGATCTTCAAAAATTTTCGAAACAATGTTTTTCATCTGTTTGGACTAAACCTTCGCATATAACATGTCCTAAGTAATCATTTTGGTGTATGCAATTTCAGTTTTTAAAGGATTAACTGTCATTTTTGCGTCATTTATTCTTGTAGGACTTTTTGTAGGGTAGTGCAGTGATCGTGCAATGTTTTGGTGTGTATACAGATGTGTCATCCATATATGCTGTGACGTGAGGAATTGCATATAACAGTTTTCTAAACCATTTTGTGAAATTTTTGGAGCGTTTATTAATCCAAATGGTAAACGCAACCATTGTTTGAGTCCAATTGGAGTTTGAAAGCTAGTATATTTTACAGCTTCTGGTGTTAATGGTATTTGCCAGTTAGCCTTTTGAAAGGTCAATTTTTTTGTAAAAAATTTTGAGTTATATAATTCTTGTATGATTTCATCTGACCTGAAGCTGATTCTGCGATGGCTGTTGCTTTCTTGAAGGTTGTTTCGTTGAAGCTTGTCTGTTGAATATGCTACTGCTACTTTTAAATACTAAAGAAATGATAATTTGATATGGTTAATTGAAATTAACACACCTTAGTAATGATTTCATGAACTGGGCACTGAAACCAATTAATACCGCACAGTTTATCTGCTCACACTAGTAATTTCGGCATTGAATGCACACTAATTAAGGAAATGTTCAGTGAAATATTTATTACAGAAACTGTATACTGTTTGTGGTACTGTTCACTGTACTATAGGTTTCATAAACTGTATATTTATCATTGAGTAGTTCAACTGGTATCTACACACTTCAATAGTACCTTGTTAACTGTAGACACTAAAATAGTTCACTGCTAGCTAAACACTTCAATAGTACATTGTTAATTGTAGACAAATAGTTCACTGCTAGCTACTGCTACACACTTCAATCAATACTTAGATTTGCACCGACCAATTTGATGCTTTTCCTGTCGACTGAATGTGTTTAGGACGTAGGAAAGCTTTATTGTTATCGCTTTCTTGTGATATGTGCGATTACACGATGAACTTGAAGCATCATTGATCACGAGACATTAATGAGTGCTGATCTTGAGGTTTTGTAGACTTGTCATACTGCAGTTTTCCTATTGACTGGTTTGCCACGACTGAAAATGTAGAGCTGCGACACAAATACCCAGTGTCAGAGCTGTGGTTCTTTTTGATTTCTGTACAGTTAACACTCTACCCGGTGTTTCACTGTCTTTCTATGTTTTGAAAAACAGAGATCCGAAAAACAGGATCTGGTGTCGACGCTTCTCTGTGTTGTTCAGTGTAGATTTCCCACTACACTTTACCACACTTTAGTCGGCAGCAAAATTTGATCAAACAACAAGGCTTCGGAAGTTTTGCAGAGGGGCAGCCCTAGTCTCACATCATCTCTGTGTAGACTTACGGTTGTATTCCTTTGCTACAATCAATGAATGCTCTTTGACACCGTCACTGTCTGCAATCTTTCCTTCGCATCTTAGTTGATTGTTGATTACTTGGTCGAAACTTAAAACGTGGACTTGTCTATCAGTATTCAAAGCCTGGAATTTGTCCGAACGTTGTTCAATCTGTGAACTATCGAATATGGGTTGTTGTTATTTCGCCATCGATCTTCCCCGCTTACGTTCGTATGTTGAACTGGTACTACCTGACGTCAGGTTGATAACTAAACACCTTTCGATGTCTCAGATTTTTCTGTTCGAAACAACTTTCCTATCCTCAAATGTTTGGACGAGTTCCCCATCTGCGATGATTCTCTTTTTTATCTTCTACTGGCTCGCCTCATCGCACGCTCGCTGCCAACTCACAAAACCGACATCACACGTCGAGCAGAAAAAATGGACGACTGGGAAACAACACGATACTGTTCCAGTACTTTATTCTTCCACTCGCGGCTTACACAGCCGGCACATGAACTTGACAACTGTCCAGGCACACATTATAATGCAAGAATCAATTATTACCTTCAAGCAGAAATCCCAATCGATTTACACTAACATCGTAAACGAAAACACAACAGCTGTCCTGACAGATACACTCAGACGACCGGCAGACATGTTACTGGCCAGCTTTCTTCGCCAAGTTGGACTGGAACAAATTCACTCAAAAACATCTGCTGAATTCATACATCATCCACCGCTGTCCATGCACACTGTTCCTGGGTCCAAAACGAGACTCCCACAAACCTTTTCCTCGCTATTATATAGCCCTCTGATCTATCCTGTTCTAGAATATCCTGGATTCATTCTCACGAATTTCCCACTGTTGAAAGTCGTGTCTGGCCCGTGATAATTCACATTTCACATAAATCCTGTGAACAATCATGTTTCACATAAAACCTGACTTTCAGATGAAACTCAAGACATAAATCTCGTGTTATCTCAGCCAGTCAAAACATTCGTCTTACATCTATTACTGACGTCATCTATCGGGCATAAATTAATGAGGAGAAAATGACTCACTACAGTTCCTCACAACTTGTTTGTGTCCTACCACTAAACAGTGAGTCCCAGACATTTAATTTACACATGAATAGATACGCTAGATACAGAGTTGGTAAACTGAATGTCTGATTTGGCATTTTGGTACAATCTGGGGCCAACAATTGAGATAACATAAAAATGACCACAAGTGACATTTTTCCACAATTTATGCATTTCGCGTTTGGCCAAAATCATATTTTCCAAAAAGTTGCCAATTTAGTCTCAGTCTATCATTTCACACTTGACGAGATACTCTAGATGAGAAATTGGGCACTTTGGAGCTCATAGGTGACAGAAAAATAGATAAGATAAAAGTGAAAAACACATTTCACGAAGAAATGTTCCTAACAACTTGTTTGTGTCCTACCACTAAACATTGAGTCCCAGACAATTATTTTACACATGAATAGACACGCTAGATGCAGAGTAGGTAAACTGAATGTCTGATTTGGCATTTTTGTACAATCTGGGGGCAACAATTGAGAAAATCTAAAAATGGCCACAAGTGACAATTTTCCAGAATTTATGCCTTTCGCGTTTGGCCAAAATCATATTTTCCAAAAAGTTGCCAATTTAGTCTCAGTCTATCATTTCACACTGGACGAGATACTCTAGATGATAAATTGGACACTTTGGAGCTCGTTGGTGACAGAAAAATAGATAAGATAAAAGTGAAAAACAAATATTACGAAAAATTGTTCCTCACAACTTGTTTGTGTCCTTCCACTAAACATTGAGCCTCAGACAATTGTTTTACACATGAATAGACACGCAATATGCAGAGTTGGTAAACTGAATGTCTGATTTGGCATTTTGGTACAATCTGGGGGCAACAATTGAGATAACATAAAAATGACCACAAGTGACAATTTTGCAGAATTTATGCCTTTCTCGTTTCGCCAAAATCATATTTTCCAAAAAGTTGCCAATTTAGTCTCAGTCTATCATTTCACACTTGACGAGATACTCTAGATGAGAAATTGGATACTTTGGAGCTCATAGGTGACAGAAAAATAGATGAGATAAAAGTGAAAAAACAAATTTTACGAAGAAATGATCCTAACAACTTGTTTGTGTCCTACCACTAAACATTGAGTCCCAGGCAATTATTTTACACATGAATAGACACGCTAGATGCAGAGTAGTTAAACTGGATGTCTGATTTGGCATTTTGGTACAATCTGGGGGCAACAATTGAGATAACATAAAAATTACCACAAGTGACAATTTTGCAGAATTTATGCCTTACGCGTTTGGCCAAAATCATATTTTCCAAAAAGTTGCCAATTTAGTCTCAGTCTATCATTTCACACTTGACGAGATACTCTAGATGATAAATTGGACACTTTGGAGCTCATAGGTGACAGAAAAATAGATAAGATAAAAGTGAAAAACAAATTTTACGAAAAATGTTCCTAACAACTTGTTTGTGTCCTACCACTAAACAGTGAGTCCCAGACAATTATTTTACACATGAATAGACACGCTAGATGCTGAGTTGGTTAAACTGAATGTCTGATTTGGCATTTTTGTACAATCTGGGGGCAACAATTGAGATAACATAAAAATGACCACAAGTGACAATTTTTATAGAATTTATGCCTTTCGCGTTTGGCCAAAATCATATTTTCCAAAAAGTTGCCAATTTAGTCTCAGTCTATCATTTCACACTTGACGAGATACTCTAGATGAGAAATTGGACACTTTGGAGCTCATAGGTGACAGAAAAATAGATAAGATAAAAGTGAAAAAAACAAATTTTACGAAGAAATGTTCCTAACAACTTGTTTGTGTCCTACCACTAAACATTGAGTCCCAGACAATTATTTTACACATGAATAGACACGCTAGATGCAGAGTAGGTAAACTGAATGTCTGATTTGGCATTTTTGTACAATCTGGGGGCAACAATTGAGAAAACCTAAAAATGGCCACAACTGACAATTTTCCAGAATTTATGCCTTTCGCGTTTGGCCAAAATCATATTTTCCAAAAAGTTGCCAATTTAGTCTCAGTCTATCATTTCACACTTGACGAGATACTCTAGATGATAAATTGGACACTTTGGAGCTCGTTGGTGACAGAAAAATAGATAAGATAAAAGTGAAAAACAAATTTTACGAAAAATTGTTCCTCACAACTTGTTTGTGTCCTTCCACTAAACATTGAGCCTCAGACAATTGTTTTACACATGAATAGACACGCTATATGCAGAGTTGGTAAACTGAATGTCTGATTTGGCATTTTGGTATAATCTGGGGGCAACAATTGAGATAACATAAAAATGACCACAAGTGACATTTTTCCAGAATTTATGCCTTTCGCGTTTGGCCAAAATCATATTTTCCAAAAAGTTGCCAATTTAGTCTCAGTCTATCATTTCACACTTGACGAGATACTCTAGATGAGAAATTAGATACTTTGGAGCTCATAGGTGACAGAAAAATAGATAAGATAAAAGTGAAAAACACATTTCACGAAGAAATGTTCCTAACAACTTGTTTGTGTCCTACCACTAAACATTGCGTCCCAGACAATTATTTTACACATGAATAGACACGCTAGATGCAGAGTAGGTAAACTGAATGTCTGATTTGGCATTTTTTGTACAATCTGGGGGCAACAATTGAGAAACATAAAAATGGCCACAACTGACAATTTTCCAGAATTTATGCCTTTCGCGTTTGGGCCAAAATCATATTTTTCCAAAAAGTTGCCAATTTAGTCTCAGTCTATCATTTCACACTTGACGAAATACTCTAGATGATAAATTGGACACTTTGGAGCTCGTTGGTGACAGAAAAATAGATAAGATAAAAGTGAAAAACAAATTTTACGAAAAATTGTTCCTCACAACTTGTTTGTGTCCAAAGTGAAAAACAAAATTTTTACGAAAAATTGTTCCTAACAACTTGTTTGTGTCCTACCACTAAACAGTGAGTCCCAGACAATTATTTTACACATGAATAGACACGCTAGATGCAGAGTGGTAAACTGAATGTCTGATTTGGCATTTTGGTACAATCTGGGGGCAACAATTGAGATAACATAAAAATGACCACAAGTGACATTTTTCAGAATTTATGCCTTTCGCGTTTGGCCAAAATCATATTTTCCAAAAAGTTGCCAATTTAGTCTCAGTCTATCATTTCACACTTGACGAGATACTCTAGATGATAAATTGGACACTTTGGAGCTCATAGGTGACAGAAAAATAGATAAGATAAAAGTGAAAAAACAAATTTTACGAAGAAATTGTTCCTAACAACTTGTTTGTGTCCTACCACTAAACATTGAGTCCCAGACAATTATTTTACACATGAATAGACACGCTAGATGCAGAGTAGGTAAACTGAATGTCTGATTTGGCATTTTTGTACAATCTGGGGGCAACAATTGAGATAACATCTAAAAATGACCACAAGTGACATTTTTTCCAGAATTTATGCCTTTCGCGTTTGGCCAAATCATCATATTTTCCAAAAAGTTGCCAATTTAGTCTCAGTCTATCATTTCACACTTGACGAGATACTCTAGATGAGAAATTGGACACTTTGGAGCTCATAGGTGACAGAAAAATAGATAAGATAAAAGTGAAAAACAAATTTTACGAAGAATTGTTTCCTAACAACTTGTTTGTGTCCTACCACTAAACAGTGAGTCCCAGACAATTATTTTACACATGAATAGACACGCTAGATGCAGAGTAGGTAAACTGAATGTCTGATTTGGCATTTTTGTACAATCTGGGGGCAACAATTGAGATAACATAAAAATGACAACACAAGTGACATTTTTGCAGAATTTATGCCTTTCGCGTTTGGCCAAAATCATATTTTCCAAAAAGTTGCCAATTTAGTCTCAGTCTATCATTTCACACTTGACGAGATACTCTAGATGAGAAATTGGACACTTTGGAGCTCATAGGTGACAGAAAAATAGATAAGATAAAAGTGAAAAAACAAATTTTACGAAGAAATGTTCCTAACAACTTGTTTTGTGTCCTACCACTAAAACAGTGAGTCCCAGACAATTATTTTACACATGAATAGACACGCTAGATGCAGAGTAGTTAAACTGGATGTCTGATTTGGCATTTTTGTACAATTAAAGAAAAATGTTCCTAAAAACTTGTTTGTGTCCTACCATAACAGTAGTCCCCGAAATTATTTTACACAATTTAAAAGTTTCGGGTAGATGCGATTGGTAAAAATGAAGTCTATTTGGCATTTTTGTACAATTGGAGGCAACCCTTGGAAAAAAAAAAAAGGGGCCCAAGGTTGGGGCAATTTTTTCCCGAATTTTGCCTTTCACGTTTTTGGGCCCAAAAACTTTTTCCAAAAAGGGGCCAATTTTGGGCCCCGTCTA
>CAJHNH020006074.1:0-15163 GCA_905116865.2 Candidula unifasciata
GCAGAACACAAAGGATTCGGCAGTTGAGATTATTTCCATTGTCCAAGTCGGACGTGTTTCCGCGGGGTTAGCGGAAACTGTGTTGGCTCTCTGTATGAGGATATTATAGAAACGTTTTCTCTTTGTGAGGTTTTGATTTACCGTTGTTTGCGGGAGACAGTTCAATGTCTATTTACTTATTTTAATGGCAGGAGCCCATTGAGAAAAGCTGCTGTAATCTTTTATATCATCAGAATAGATAATGGAGATTTATTATCGTACATGTTTTATTGAATAATCATCATCATCTTGTGACGTGTAACTTTAATGTCATTAAAGTTTATGTGGCCTGTCACAAGCGTTATTGTTGGCTTGTAAAGGTAGCGACTGTATTACATGATGCTGTGTCGGTGCCAAGTGTGCCAGTTATAGAATGCAGGACTTCACTGTAGCACATCCATCAAGGAGATATCCAGCGGAATACTAGAATAGGCACCCTAGGCCTAAATACTTGGTTGAATATAAAGTATACAAAAGAATGTACAAATTAAGTGTACAACAATTCCAAAGATTGTCCAGTCATTTCACATATTTTTTATTGTTGCCCTTCTTGAGTTGATCCCATTCAATGTTCATCAATTTCTTCAGGTGTTTGTATCACTGACACATTTTAAAAATCTCACAATTTCTGTTAAGAGACCAGGTCAAAGGAAAGAAATTCATTAAGCAAAACTTGCCAGTAACTTCAGGCGTTGACAAATATCTAAACCAAGCACTGAGTCAAACACTGAAGAATGCTGCTCTCTTGCATCTGCGACTTCTCCTCCAACAGCTCCATCGTCAATATTATGGAATCCATCAGGGTCATCGTGCTCCATTTCTATAATTTCTGAAACACATTTAATAAAACCGAATAACAATTTTATTCAAAAGGAATAAAACTTACTGTTTAAAATAAAAAAAACCTTAGTGTCTTTTACAGTAGTGAGAAAAAGATGCATAAAAAGGTGCCGGTGCTGTGTTCCATTGCACACCACCAGAAAAAGCCCTGCTCACCAGGACATTTCCTGGTACCACTTTAGTCAAGGTCAATTTATGCAAATCTGTGCTGGGGCAGTAGCAGGGCTTGAGTATCAACTTCCCCATGTGGGTGACACGGCCCTATCTGGAAAGGGCTTAACAAGCATGTCATACAAAGCGATTAATCAGGGAAGTGTCCTTCGAAGTCAGAGTGCATCTGTCTAACAGGTGAGGAACCAACACTTCTCATACAGATGAGCCAGACCTGTAAAACAGATGTGCACTCTGTCGTGGAATGATAAGCCATTACGCATCAGTCCGTAAGACTGGTAACTTGACTTACCTGTAATCGGCAAAAATTCAAACTTGGACTCGCCCGGAAAGATATAGTCCCTTATATCTATACATATATATATATATATATGTCTTTATTAGACAACATTATTATGTCTACATTTTCTGGTTGCTTTGACTTAACTCCATTTTTAAATGTATATCCATTGGATACATATTAGAAGAGTTATTTGAGGTTTCGTGGAAACCGATTTACTCCTTGCCCATGTATACTGGGAACTCCTTTTTTACCAATGCTTGAAGTGCTTAATTTGCGCCATTCTCTCTTGCCGGCTCCAAGCGTCCAGACGTGTCAATCTATGCCTGTATTATTTCACTTTCATAAGGCAATCTGGAATGTCTCGGACTTTTCATATGCTTGGGTAAGTTAATTATAGTTTACGAGTACCTAAAATGATGTCTGTTAAAGTAGTCACTGCTGTAGAGAGAACAGTATCGGCTGTGGGATCACACATCGTTCAACCGTTCTTGATCGCTAGAGAAGCCGATTCGAACGTAGACCTTCCCCTGTACAGACTAAATAGCCTATGCCCTAAATAACCCACCCATACTGGTAAACCTAATACCCTTACAAGTGTGTACGATTTAAACTAACAATAGAAGTTGGTGCATACAAAATGGGGACAGAATTAGGTCAGGACTTTGTCGGCTAGTGTGTGAGTGTGTTGACCCAGATCAATGACTGGTAGGACTGGCTTTTGGGAGGCGTAAGAAATAAAGGTACTGACAGTAAATATTGGTGTCTGTGTGTAGAGGGGAGGGGGGAGAGAGAGTGATATATGTGTTAGAACACTCTATCTATCTCCACTGTATATCTGACTTGCCTTCTCTTGCACTAAACAGACAGATGAATGATAGGGGACTTGTGTCTCCTGGTCTAGAGAGGCATTCTGAGGAATGAAACAGGAGAGCAAGGTGGAGTAGGCAGATGGGGGATGATGACTGATGCTTGTTCTGTCTCTCCTGTGAAGATGTTACCCTCTTGATGATGACTAATTCTGAGTTATTTCTTGGCAGGATGAATCCTTTGTGAGGAGCTGGCAGAAGTTTCACAGTCCAACCAACACCCACCAACCATAAACCAACTACCCACCAGCTAACACCTGTGAAGGTTTCTGACATTACCACTATGTGGGGACAGGTAACTCAAACAGCCCACCAGTGCAAGAGCTTGGTGTAGCTCAGAGTCCCTGTTGTGACCTAACTGGTGGGAGAAACTTGCTGAATACCGGTACAGTTGCTGTGTCCTCTATGGTGAAGTACTCTTTCACTACCTGATCCAGTTGAGCAGAATTACCAGAGTCAAAGACAGTCGAATCATCAGGAGCTGAGGGAGGCACCATAGACAGAAAGAGGCTAAGTGCAGTTTGATGCCTTATGTGCTTTATTCCTCACAGCTCCTATGTTTCCCAATGATGATAAGATGTCATCTCCAGGACCTTCTGTCTGTGTAGTATCTTTGTGATTTGGACATGATATCCTGAGATCTAGCCTAGGAGATCTGGCATTTGTTTCACTATTATATATCTATTTTATATTGATTACATGCATTCATTTTCATGGCTGACTTAGGTGTCTCTATTTCACCTTTTTAAGTGTTTAGCAGTTGTGTGTGCATGTATCTTCATTATATGTGTTAACATGGTTATGATAATGAACTATCATAACCTGGGGGCTTTCTTTAGTAAGTAGTGGGGGTGTCCAGCCAAGTGGGCCTAGAAATATTGTATTCATATACTGACATATTTTGTAGTGCCAATACTTGAGTTGCCCTACTCCAGAGATAAGTTGAGCGTATATTGGCCACGGGGAATCCCTTATACCAACACGAACCAAACGACTCAACATAATTATTTCTGAGTGCTGTTGGTTCTGAAGGAGAAATCCTTACATTAGGCACGCGACAGGAGTGATATGTGACACACTCAAAACTCAAGTCCTGGAACAAGACCAAAGTCCAGACATGGATGAACAACCAGAGCTTTCAGCTGTTCACAGCTGGTGAATGGTAAGAAGAAGAGTGCCAAGTGATCACTGAAAGTAGATCTAGCACCATATACCAGATGTGCCACTGGTACGAAAAGGTTCCTTTATTTTACTTTACATGTTACATTCTAAATCTACTGACCCTTTTGTATATGTAACCTACCTACAAAAGTCTCCTGTTTAACAACTTAGAGCTTGCCCCTTCTATATAAGTTCCCAATTCTTTTCAGAAATCAACTTTCCAAAACACAAGTGTTGGGACTTTTTCAGGCTTTATTCATCAGAAAATTTAGCCAAATTGTTCAATTTGCTCACATTTGTCCCAAGGAATTAAAAAAAAAAAAATGCAAAATATGCTAATTCAAAAGCTAATTTGAATAAATGTTGAGATGTCAGTGTGATTCATAAATATTCATTAAAGATCCTACAAGAATATATAGTTTTGTATACTATATCTTAATTAAATGCTTTATTTTTCATAACTGCTATTGTGTGTGTGTAACCTAAGAGTACCCCCTTCTGAAGGTTCCATCTTCATAGCACTGAAACTCCAAAAAGCATCCATCTCCAAAGAGTTAAAGAAAGCCTGCACAAATATTTATGTATGGACCATAGTTAATTTCTGTATGTGCTTGTTGACACAACCAGTGCTGAGTTAGGGCTTAAGCCCATCGCCTGTCCACATCCCATGAGCCTTCTTCAAGAAATTACAACAAGAATTGTTAGTTATAATATATGTGGTTAAATTTAGCCTATATCCTACAATTACTAATAATACTAAAAATAACTTTTTACAATATCTATATAAATGGATCTCACAATGCCACTTGGAAAAAAAAGACCGTTAATTAAACTCCAAAAAAAAATTTAGTTTCCTAACTTTCTAAACTATGAAAATTGATGTTATATCATAATAGGATTTAAGAATAATAACAATAATGAACACTGCTCACACCAGTTACCGATTTCTACTACGTACACATTCGAGACGAGTAGACAAACATGCCGCCCAAAGTTAGACCAGTTACCGATTTCTACTACGTACACATTTGAGACAAGTAGACAAACATGCCGCCCAAAGTTAGCAGCAATTAGAATGTAAAATGTGTTTTTCAAAAGTGTGGAATTGCAGGGATTCAAGCAAGATGGCGGGCTTCGGTCTGCCGCCTGCGAGAATAGTTTGAGATTTCCATTACAATCTACAGTTTGTGAAACTATGTTCAACAAAATTCACACTCAAGCAAGATGGCGGATTGAGGAACTATTTTGATATCTTAAGTACAAAGTGCATTTTTCATACTGGATTACAAAAAATTGTTGGATTACTTAAATAATTTAAAAAAGTGAATTCAATTCTGGACTTCTTGTTCAACAATGGAGAAGATCACTGTACCTTTGAAAAAAAATACAAAAACCCGGTCTTGCATAGGCCTGACACTTTAGTCTGCACCATCGACAGCCCCAGGGAAGCTGCGAAGAGCAAACCAGACTTCATGAGGGCCATTTTGATGTGCCCTTTCGCAATACCGGAAAAAGGGATCATCGACTTTTATCGTCACGAATGTCCAACCGAATGGTACTTCTGCCTATCACCAGAATGCCACACACGACTGTTCCAAACCTTGCATGGAAAATCAGTGACCTTGGAAAACGAGAATATAACATGCAGAATTGAACACTACGGACAACAAAGGAAGCGTATCACCCTAAACTGGCTCCCAAGCCAACTAACCACAGAAGGAGTAGAAGATGTTGTCCGAGCTATAACGGGCGACACTGACCCACAGGTGTTTCCAATCCACTATGACGAGCGAAAGTGGGGAGCCATGTGCAGGCCAACAAGAGATTTACCTCATTACATCTGCATAGAAACTCCCGGTATAACCAGACACAATCACAAGGTACTCATTACCATGCCAGGAAGACGGATCGCCTGCATGCACTGCAAGCAGGACGATCACTGGTCCAACAAATGTCCAGAGAAGAGGAAAAAGACCAACCCACACCACCAAATGACACAGACCACGGAACCTGTGCCAAAGACAAAAGAAACAGAACCCGCAGCCCAAGTCACAGCTCCTGCAGCGGAAGAAATTCCACCAAAGGCTATAGAAAGGCACTCAACAAAGCAACTGAGAGCAAAACAAAGACAACAGCTCTTCCGAAGACAACACCAGCAGCACAAGAGAAGCCAAAAGAGACCACAACTCAAACACTCAATACAGAGATGAAGAGCAAAAGCAAGGCACCACAAAAGACAGAGACAGCAAAGCCAGCTGGCAGGGCGGCCGTTCCTGCAGCACAATTGAGATCAGAGAGGACCACGGCTGAAGAACTTGTTACAGCCTTGGAGACAGAGAAACTTCCAGAACCACCACAATCACCATTGTCCCCAGAACCACCAGAGGAGGACAAGAAGCATCCCGACACACCAGAAACAGACATAGAAGAGACAATGGACGACAAAGAAGAACCGGAATTAGACGGCGGCACATTATGGGACTTTTTCATACAGGAATTAAAAAAATGAGGGAAGAGGCCAGAGAACACACCAATTTTGGTTTGGCAGCATATGAAGAGTTCTATTATCGACAACATAGAAAAGCTATCGATGACCAAGCACAGAAACATTAGCAGAAGCAAGTCGAGAAGAAGGAGAATTAGCAGAACAGACAGATCTAGAGATCTTCTATGAGATCCACAGAGAAGAGTTTCAAAGATGAGCAGACCTTTTTTGGCAGGAATGGGTCAAAAACCAAACTGGGCAATGGAAGGACAACAACTGACTTTTGACAAACATAAATAAGCAGTGCCTAAACCCCACCCACTATTACCAACCTCCCATAACCCTTTTCTTTCCTGTGTTTTTTTACTTCACTTGAACATAACACAAAAGAGACACAATCATACGGCAACAGATGTAAACAGACTAACAATATAAAAGCAACAGACAAAATACTCACACGATAGCAAGAAAACACAATACTCGCAAACATACAGATTTGAAATAAAGGGGGACCCCCCCCCCCCCCCCCCCCCCCCCCAAAAAAAAAAAAAATGAATGTTAAGTAGGTCACCGACTAGAGTTGGTGCCACTGCTTTGGTGGCGTATTTTCCTCAGCTGCAACTTTCAATTCGTATTTATAAATATTGATTGATTTTGATTTTTTTTCCACTAAAGAATTAACTGTCAAAACTTAACTTTGTTATCACTAGAATAACAACTCCTGTTATATTATAACTTTTAATTATAACAACAGATATGAAGCAAACACAAGGAAAAGTGAAGACGAAAAAAAAACAAAAAAATAATATATATATTACATTTGCAAAATAAGTACAACTTTCGATAACACGACCAGAGATAACATGTGCAGATTGGGACGTTTAAAAAAAAAAACAATAATATAATAATAATAGCTTACCCGTATTAATGAAAGTGTCTCCAGAATTATAAACACACTGTTAGTTATCACTGTAGGTAAGATCCGTTTGTTTACACAACAGCCTACTTGTTCCGGTCAGAGCTGCCCAAGTTGCTACTTTCGTACAAATTTGCTACTATTTGACACCTTGCTGTGCAAAACTGTACTTTTGGTACCACGCCCGATATATTTTGGTACTTTTAAGAAATTGTGCATTAATTAATATGTTTTTAATATCCAGTTTCGTCCTTTTTAGGATGAAATTTTTTGTTATTTTAAGCCAGACCCTGGCTTTTGCCAGGGGCCGCAATATAGGCAGGCCATAAATATGGCCAATTGTCTGAACGCGGTTAAATAAACTAGCAGTAGGCCAGATATTAAAGAAACAATCTTAAATCTAACAACCGAGCTCAAGAATAAAGGATGCCAAGTCACCATTGCATGGGTACCAGCACACAGAGGTGTAATAGGCAATGAAAAAGCTGACATAGCAGCCAAAAAGGGAGCTAAATGTGATGTTTTAGTAGATGTAGGACTCGGAAAAACTGAAAGGACTAGCATAACCAAACGACATATAATTAAAATGTGGAAACTTCAATGGCAAGGGAAGGGAGCACTAAAGGCAGAGATGCCTACAACAACCTTAAAGAGCCCAGCCTTAACACACAGGTACGGGACAAACTGAAAATTCTCAGCTAACAAACTACTGTGGAGAGCTAGGTTAGGGTGGCATCCAGAGAAATTTACATCTCCACTATGTCTAGACTGCTTTCAAGATAATACAATAGGGCATTATATAATAAACTGCACTAAATATAAATTGGAGAGGAAACCCATTGAGGAGTATTTTCCAAAACGCAAACAACAGATTACTGCAAACAAATGGTTAAAGACATCCAAAAACTGGTTAAACAGTTCCTTATTAAAACAAAACTAAACTAAAAAGACCAGATTAAGGATTTACTCAGTACAGCAGAAGGAACGGATCAGATGGTAACGCTGGACACCCTAGCGTAAGGGAGGTTGTGTAAGTATGATGAGTGCATAGATGTGAACATGGATACATACACAAGGATGAGTGCGTGTAGTATGAGTGAATTTATGTATAGGATGGATATATAAGACACGGTGTATATAGGCGGATGGTAAGGGATCACGTATGGACAGGACAGTGGGAATATAGCTGTGCGAAAGGTAAAGATGAACGAGTACATGGATATAGAAATGTATTACTGTATGCATGTATATGGGGGTATGAGTGTGCATGTGTGTATATATATGGGAGCATGTATATTTATATATTTGTGTGTGTATGAATGACAGTGCACTCAAAGAACCCATAAATTGTGTTGCTGCATGTCTGTTAATTAATGAGAACAAATGGAATGAAGTGTGTAAGCAGCAAGAACGTCATCAACACACACCATCCACCAGAACATGATAAGACAGTACCAGACAGGTCACATTCCAGTAACGGGACATAACTGAAAAGTGACACGACCAGACGAAATTACAGACATAGCGACACAAAACGCATAAGACATGGAAAAGTGAATGTCACTACGTGTGGATGTACCTTTTTTTTTTTTTTTTTTTAGAATGTAAGTATAGGCATTGGTAGACGCATATGAAAGAGTTTGCGTGTGTACGTAATGTCAATTAGGTATGCATACACAGATAAGTATGAAAGGACGTGCAAATATGTAGTGTTGTCTGCGTGTATGGGTAGTCGAGTGCATGTACGCATACATCTAGTTGGGTGCGTCCATATACTCCGGGGATTCATACACAAAACCATCCCATTCCACAGCATGCATACAACATGCACATGACCGACAGGACTCACAACAAGATATGACTGACAGCAAATAGGGAAAACAAGTGACTCGATAATGACAGGACTAGAACGCATAACCACCAATTCCACCCCATCACTGGGATGATAGCAAAGGTTGGTAACGTGATATACATAGTCCCGGCAAAAGGCCACGCTAGAATCCAGCAAGACGGCAACGACGAGAAATGACTGAATGACCTCCCGCCCCCTTTCCCCTCACCTTTCCCTAACTCTTTCGGATGCACTATGTGTTTAACCCCCCAACCCACTCCCACAGAGAGCAATTGAGTTCGTTACCCAACATGCTACAGCAATTCTCATCGCCGAACATTTGGATCTCAAAGCGTGAGCTGGATGCTCCGGTTATATGGTATTTACGTACACCGGAGCTTAGCTGTCAACACAATCCGATCACATAATAACAAATGACGACTGGACCCGCTTAAGGCTCCACATAAACTCTCACACACATATCCATCACATGACTAACCCGTTCATATTACAGGAAGACAACTATAAGACCACTATGGTCACACGCGGACAATTTTCACATTTCGGAACTATTCAAATTCAAAAACTGTTTTCAGTAATTTTTGGCAAAATTAAAATACTCAAAATTTTAAAACTATTGTGGTCCAAAAGACGTTGTGTATGGAAGCTCGCTCTCCTTCGAGATACGCCTAGCCAGATCAAATGGAGACGGAACAAGCAGGAAACACCAAGAAAGAAGAAGGAAGACATGCACCAGTGACAACAGGACGAGCGGTTTGATTCGGATGGAAGCATCAAGCCCAGAAATGGCACAAACACTAGTATTCAGTCACGAAAGTGACGCAAATAACCCAGACCACAAATATAGGCGGAGACTGCTAGCAGCCTAGGCTAGCTAGCAGCAGTCTGAACGTTGTCGAGCTTTTCTCTTTTTTTTTTTTTTTTTTTTTTTCAAAATGACTTGGACTTGAACGCGGTTTCTGGGACCTCTCCACGGCGATCCTCATCCACATGGTGGCACTTTGTGTCATCGGGTGTTTGTCGCTTGTGTGATGTCCTAGTGGGGTAGAAAGTCAGTCAGTCAGTCAATTAATATGTTGAGTTATTGCTCCAGGACAAACTGCACCAACTAGACCTCCACAACAGCTTTGTAACACACAATGGTACTGCAATGGTGTAATAGTAATGGACCAGGCATTTCAGTTATGATTAGCTATTAGATCGCATATCATCCTGGGGCAAAAACATCAGGCGCAGCAATTAAATAAATCAAAAGCGACAGTCACCTGGTTCTCATTAAATAATCACTCTTCCGAAACACCAATGCCGATAGCAAAACTATGTGGCGCTGACGTGGAGAGATCTGATTCCATGAAGTACCTGGGTATAACATTTGGCAGATGCTTAGCATTTAAAAAACACGTAGACCACATTATAAACAAAGCCAAGAAAGGTCTCTCCGAAATAAAAGTTATTTGAGCTGCAAACTTTGAGCAACGGCTACTTGTAATGTTGTATCGTGCGTTAGTTCTCTCTACCATTGAATATGCCTTGGCAATCATGACACTCAACCGCACCACATAGATGAACAGACTGAGGGACAAAACAAAACGAGGCAATGCGCATTATTCTTGGATACACTAGAAACACTTCCTGTAAATCCATCATCAACAGACAAGGAGAAAGGGGAGGCTTTTCTCCATAGGTTTATAGCTCAGACAGATCATAATGATGTAGACATCAGGGATGCAGTTAGAAAGGAGTTAGCTGGCACCTTGAAAAATATGCATTATGAAGACATGATACAAAGGGAAGACATCAAACAAATTTTGAAAAAAGCAAAAGACACTGCACCAGGGCCTGATGGTGTCAGGTGTGGTCACATGAAGGCTTTGAGCGATGTAGACCTGGCAGAGATGGCTGACTGTTTTAACCAGAGTATTTAGACAGCATCAGTACCGCAAGACTGGGTGCACAGCTATCTAATCCCACTACCAAAACCTTTTAAACATCATTCTAAGCTTAGTGGCTTTAGAATCATCACCTTACAAAACACATTTGGGAAGGTCTTGGAGAAGATAGTTGCTGTAAAGTTACAAGAATTTTTGGAAAGGGGGAAGCTTCTCCCAAGAGGTCTTGGAGGTTACAGGTCAGGAAAGGACACATGGGCAAATGCGGCCACTTTTGCTTTTGACGTCTATGAAAGGTTCCAGAACAGACAGCGGTAGGACTGGATCTCGAGGATGCTTATAACAGAGTGAGATACGACATCTTAATGGCTGCACTGAGGGAGAAGGAGGTCAGTCCATGGCTGGTGAATTGGGTTGCAGCTGTCCTGTATTCACGTCGGGTTGCTCTCCGACTGGGCTCATGGACCTCTGAACCATGCACTTGGCCCCAGGACTGCCACAGGGATCCGCCATCTCGCCTGTGCTCTTCAACGTGTATACGAGCAAGATTGCAAGCCTAGAAGCACCAGGAGTTGGAAGGATACTGACTTTTGCGGATGATATACTTGCATATAGGCAGGGGGAAGAGAGGGAACAAACAGCCCGGGAGCTACAAGCGACAGTAGACAAAGTGACTGAGTGGTGTACAGAAATGAAGGCTGTCGTCCACCCGGAAAAGGCGTCTGTTTTGTGGTGTTCTCTGGACAACAGAATCATTAAAACTAATGTCCCAAGTCTCACGATAGATGGTAGAGACGTCAACAGAGAGAGCAAACTAAAGTATCTGAGAATTACATTTGACAGGAGCCTCTCATTTAAGTACCATGTGGAAAGTGTTGTGACGAGATGCCAAAAAGGACTTTGTGCACTTCAGACTGCAATTGACATAGAGCAGAGAATGCTTTTCACACTATATCAGCACCTGATCCTGTCAGTGGTGGATTATGGCCTGGGACTGCTTACCGTCTTAAAGAGTCAGATGGACAAACTAGAGCGCACACAGAACGCGGCTATGCGGGTCATTATGGGTTGCACCAGAGACACCCCAGTGGTGTGTATGCGATACATCCTTAGTTTGCCGACGGTTGCAGGTAGGCACAAGGTGATGCAGGTTAAGTCATATCTCAGGGTAGCTGCAGACACAGACCACCCTCTGCATGAAGCTCTGGGTCAGCTGCTGATAAGAGGGAGGTCATGGATGGCTCACGCAGAAGACACAATCAGACAGGTTTGCATCCTTGAGAACATTAGGCGAGGCGAGGAGTGGGTCAAAGTGTCACCTGAGACTTGTGTAGAGTCATAATCACGCTGTACCGGGAATGCAGAGACTGGCCAGGAGGTGCCACAGAGGTGGAAATTCAGCAATTAATTCAAGATAATGCTCGCTCAGAGGATTTGATCATTCACACAGACGGTTCAGTGTCAAGAGGCAAAAGAAGTGCTTGGGGCTTCTTAGCAAAAGTTAATGGTCGACGTTTGGTGCAGGAGAGCCTAGCATATGATACCACAACATCCAGCTTAAGAATGGAGGTGGAGGCGGTCACTGCAGCTTTCCGCTGGCTAGAGAACACGACACACATACACATTGTAAATGTAACTGATTCAGAAAGCATGCTGAGGAAGATCAGAACAGGTTTGCTTCGTGCAGAGTGGCATGCTTCGCTGCAAAGGACACGAGTGAGGAGTATTGTCTGGATTTTTTCACCGGGTCACGCCGGTGTGTTGGGAAATGAACAGGCGGACAGCCTGGCTGCTCTGCACAACTTGGTGGAATACTGCTACATGATAGGGCAGACGTGGTTAGTGCCTTGTGGGAGAGCGTGTGCAATGCGGAGGAGCAAATGGATCACCACAGTTTGGTGAGATTGATGCAGTTGGGGGTGACGAGAGGTTCTGGCAGAAGCTCAAGGCTCAGAGGAAAGGCAAGACGGACATTTAAAGAGAAAGCTACTGGCACCATTAGTTTCGGAACTCTTCGCTGGCTGCTGAAGATGGGGACGGAGCGCTTATGTGAATGCCCCGAGTGCTGTGATGTCGGTTCTTGAATCAAATCAAATCAAATCAATAAAACCTGTAAATCCATGCAATACCTCTTGGATTTCCCCACAATGGAAAACAGAATCAAGCTATCCAGGTCTGTTACTTTCCTCAAAGTGAAGTCAGACCATCGACACCCACTTGATGAGAAATTTTCAAGCAAAAAATGAGTAGACTCAAACAAGGCAAATCCTGGATGGGTCGGGCTGAGGATGCCATCAAACATGTTTGCCGTCTTACTGACATTAATTTTGGAATTGAATGGATAATATGCCTCCTTCTCCAAACATTGAAATTACAGTCCACATCACACTTGATGGATACTGTAGAGAGCATATTCCTGGCATTGTTGACACTTTAGTCAGAACACTGATTGACAAAAACACAGATGATGGTGATGCTGTAGTTTACACAGATGGGTCAGTGATTCGGGGCAAGCAAAGTGCATATGTATTTACAGTAAACTCTAGGGGGAAAACCATCAAGGAGATGAATGGCGCCTTTGCTGTTACAACTAGTAGCCTTACAATGGAAACTATGGCTGTAACAAGGGCATTAGCATGGCTTGGTACTCAAAAGTTCACACATGTATGCATTCTTAGTGACTCGATGAATATGTTTAAAAATCCAAACTCGATTTATTAGTCTAGAATGGATTACAACACTAAGCACTTCAGAATAGCTGCCCCAACCTTCATCTTTGTGCCAGGTGATGCGGGTGTTCAAGGGAACAAACGTGCAGACTATCTTGATGACACTGCGGTTTGCTATAGCTGTCCAGTACCGGACATAAGTGACGTTATCAATGCCTTGCGCTGCACTTACCGTACCGAGGAATACGCCAGAGCACATGACTCCGTATCCCTGTCTAGACTGATGGACATGGGGGTGCAGCCTGGAGCTTTTTTTTAAAATTTATCCCAGTTTATGTATTCAACTTTTGTTCCATGTGCGTGTGCGTGCGTGTGTGTGCGCGAGTGCGCGTGCGTGCATGCATGCATGTGTTTTTATATTATTTTTTTTTTATTAGTACCTTTTGGTGTGTTTCGGTATACTATTCGCTCCCCGTCCCCCTTTAAAAAAAAATCCGACAGCCCTGTTCCCGGCCTCCGTAGAAGTTCATGACAGTGAAGTTCATACTAGAGACAGCACTGCACTAGTATTTCAAGCGGTCCAGCAAGGAGATGTGACCGATTTGTTTATGTGGTCCAGCTAGGAGATGCGACAGTTACGTTTATGTGGTCCAGCTAGAAGATGTGACCGATATGTTTATGTGGTCCAGCTAGGAGATGTGACAGTTACGTTTATGTGGTCCAGCTAGAAGATGTGACCGATATGTTTATGTGGTCCAGCTAGGAGATGTGACCGATATGTTTATGTGGTCCAGCTAGAAGATGTGACCGATATGTTTATGTGGTCCAGCTAGGAGATGTGACCGTTACGTTTATGTGGTCCAGCTAGGAGATGTGACCGTTATGTATATGTGGTCCAGCTAGAAGATGTGACCGTTATGTATATGTGGTCCAGCTAGAAGATGTGACCGTTATGTTTATGTGGTCCAGCTAGGACGAGAACTTTTCTTGCTGACAATTCAAGGAATTCACATCTTGCGTACACAAGGACTCATGTTTGCCACCTCCATACGTTCAGTTGTTTAACATCTTTTGAGCTCGCAGTGGTAACAACAATGTGATAGCTTTCTCTTGTTTTTTACGCCAATCTGGTATGGACCGTCAGTCTCTAGCAGAGTTTGGAGTTCCCAGGATGAGCACACTACTGTCACCTGGGAGCTAAATTGTTCAGTGTATCTTAGAATTGTCCACATACGTTTGTTAGACCCTGGCTAAATACACAATAGTCCTGTGTACATCAAAATTGTTGTATATCTTAGAACTGTACACATACATTTGTTACACCCCGGCTAAAAACAATAGTCCTGTGTACATCAGATTGTTCACTTAGTCTGGTACTTACATTGCTCTTTTATAACATTCTAGCTAAATAACCAGGTGTACATCAAACATCCAATTAATTTAATGCATTTGCTACTGAGTCAGAAAGTCTCATGATTTCCTAGTACTCATAATTGTATGTTCATTTATTTCAATATACTTATTACATACATGAATCTTAGTAATGTTTGTGAAATTTTGCTTCCACTTTTAAAACCTTGAATGTCTTCCACTTGTCTAGTCTCCCACTTGTATAGTCTCCCACTTGTCTAGTCTCCCACTTGTCTAGTCTCCCACTTGTCTAGTCTCCCACTTGTCTAGTCTCCCACTTGTCTAGTCTTTCACTTGTCTAGTCTTCCACTTGTCTAGTCTCCCACTTGTCTAGTCTCCCACTTGTCTAGTCTTCCACCTGTCTAGTCTTCCACTTGTCTAGTCTTCCACTTGTCTAGTCTTCCACTTGTCGTCTTCCACTTGTCTAGTCTTCCACTTGTCTAGTCTCCCACTTGTCTAGTCTTCCACTTGTATATTTGTGCAGATTACCGCAACCTGGTGCCAGCCGTATTGATCTGTTGCAGTTTATTTTATGTTAACTTCCCACTGCCCCAAGCTTACTGTCGCGAATGCAAATATTGA
>CAJHNH020006075.1:0-15160 GCA_905116865.2 Candidula unifasciata
GTAAGGGGATAAATTTGCCAAAAATGTCATTGTGGTCATTTTTATGCTTATCTCAATGTTAGTGCCCCAAATTGTTTTCTACAACACAAATGCCAAATCAGGAAATCTAGTTATAACTACTCTACATCTAGGGGTGGGCGTGTCTATCTCATGTGGTAAAATAATATCGCACTGCGGATTCACTGTTCAGTGGTAGGACACAAACACGTTGTTTAGGAACATTTCTTGCCTAAAATTTGTTTTTCACTTTTATGTATATCTATTTTTATTCGTGACCTATGAGCTCCAAAAGTGCTAGTGTCCAATTTATCAGCTAGATGTATCTCGTCAGCTAAGTGTGAAATGCCATAGATCTGAGACCTAAATTGGCAACTTTTTGAAAAATAATGATTTGGCCAAAGCGAGCGAAAGGCATAAATTCTGCAAAAATAGTCACTTGTGGTCATTTTCCATGTTATCTCAATTGTTGCCCCAGATTATACAAAAATAGCAAATCAGACATTCAGTTTACCTACTCTAGCATCTAGACGTGTGTCTATTCCTGTGTAAAATAATGTCTGGCCGGACTCACTGGTTAGTGGTAGGACACACAAAAAGTTGTTAGGAAACCATTTCTTCGTAAAATTGATTTTTCACTTTTATCTTATCTCTCTTTTTCTGCTTCACCAATGAGCTCAAAGTGTCCAATTTTTCATCTAGAGTATCTCGTCAAGTGTGAAATGATAGACTTGAGACTAAAAATGGCAACTTTTTTGCAAATATGTATTTTGGCAAACGCCTCCTGTAAGGCATAAATCTGCAAAATTGTCACTTGTGGTCATTTTATGTTATCTCAATTGTTGCCCCCAGATTGTACAAAAATGCCATCAGACATCCCAGTTTAACTACTCTGCATCTAGCGTGTCTATTCATGTGTAAAATTATTGTCTGGGACTCACTGTTTAGTGGTAGGACACAAACACAGTGTTAGGAACATGTTCTTTTTAAAAATTTGCTTTTTTCACTTTTATCTTATCTATTTTTCTGTCACCTATTGAGCTCCAAAGCCGGTCCAATTTATCATCTAGAGTATCTCGTCAAAGTGTGCAAATGACAGACTGAGACTAAATTGGCAACTTTTTGTGCAAAATATGATTTAGGCCCAAACGCGGTAAAGGCATAAATTCTGCAAAATTGTCACTTGTGGTCATTTTATATGTTTATCTCAATTGTTGCCCCCAGATTGTACAAAAATGCCAAATCAGACATCCAGTTTTAACTACTCTGGCATCTAGCGTGTCTATTCATGTGTAAAATAATTGTCTGGGACTCACTGTTTAGTGGTAGGACCAAAAAACAAGTTGTTAGGATACATTTCTTCGTAAAATTTGTTTTTCACTTTTATCTTATCTATTTTTCTGTCACCCTATGAGCTCCAAAGTGTCCAATTTAATCATCTAGAGTATCTCGTCAAGTGTGAAATGATAGACTGAGACTAAATTGGTCAACTTTTGGAAAAATATGATTTTGCGCGAACGCGAAAGGCATAAATTCTGGCAAAATTGTCACTTGTGGTCATTTTTATGTTATCTCAATTGTTGCCCCCCAGATTGTACACAAAATGCCAAATCAGACATCCAGTTTAACTACTCTGCATCTAGCGTGTCTATTCATGTGTAAAAATAATTGTCTGGGACTCACTGTTTAGTGGTAGGACACAAAAACAAGTTGTTAGGAACATTTCTTTGTAAAATTTGTTTTTCACTTTTATCTTATCTATTTTTCTGTCACCAATGAGCTCCAAAGTGTCCAATTTATCATCTAGAGTATCTCGTCAAGTGTGAAATGATAGACTGAGACTAAATTGGCAACTTTTTGGAAAATATGATTTTGGCCAAACGCGAAAGGCATAAATTCTGCAAAAATGTCACTTGTGGTCATTTTTATGTTATCTCAATTGTTTGCCCCCAGATTGTACCAAAATGCCAAATCAGACATCCAGTTTAACTACTCTGCATCTAGCGTGTCTATTCATGTGTAAAATAATTGACTGGGACTCAATGTTTAGTGGTAGGACACAAACAAGTTGTTAGGAACAATTCTTCGTAAAATTGGTTTTTCACTTTTATCTTATCTATTTTTCTGTCACCTATGAGCTCCAAAGTGTCCAATTTCTCATCTAGAGTATCTCGTCAAGTGTGAAATGATAGACTGAGACTAAATTGGCAACTTTTTGAAAAAATATGATTTTGGCCAAACGCGAAAGGCATAAATTCTGGAAAAATGTCACTTGTGGTCATTTTTATGTTATCTCAATTGTTGTCCCCAGATTGTACAAAAATGCCAAATCAGACATCCAGTTTAACTACTCTGCATCTAGCGTGTCTATTCATGTGTAAAATAATTGTCTGGGACTCACTGTTTAGTGGTAGGACACAAACAAGTTGTTAGGAACATTTCTTCGTAAAATTTGTTTTTTCACTTTTATCTTATCTATTTTTCTGTCACCTATGAGCTCCAAAGTGTCCAATTTATCATCTAGAGTATCTCGTCAAGTGTGAAATGATAGACTGAGACTAAATTGGCAACTTTTTGCAAAAATATGATTTTTGGCCAAACGCGAAAGGCATGCCCAAAAAATTCTGGAAAAATTGTCACTTGTGGTCATTTTTTATGTTATCTCAATTGTTGCCCCCAGATTGTACAAAATGCCAAATCAGACATTCAGTTTTAAACTGTTTTCTGCATCTAGCGTGTCTATTCATGTGTAAAATAATTGTCTGGGACTCACTGTTTAGTGGTAGGACACAAACAAGTTGTTAGGAACATTTCTTCGTTTAAAATTTGTTTTTGTCACTTTTATCTTATCTATTTTTCTGTCACCTATGAGCTCCAAAGTGTCCAATTTATCATCTAGAGTATCTCGTCAAGTGTGATAATGAGACTAAAGTGGCAACTTTACTGTTAATGATTGGCAACTACATTTTGGCATTTATCGCAATTTTTTTCCGTAAACGCGAAAGGCATAAATTCTGCTCCTAAAAATTGTCACTTGTGGTCATTTTATGTTATCTCAATTGTTGCCCCCAGATTGTAGCCAAAATGCCCAAATCAGACATTCAGTTTATGTTACTACTCTGCATCTAGCGTCACCTATTCATGTGTAAAATATATTGTCTGGGACTCACTGTTTAGTGGTAGGACACAAACAAGTTGTTAGGAAACAATTCTTCGTAAAATTTTGTTTTTTCACTTTTATCTTATCTATTTTTTTTCTGTCACCAACGAGCTCCAAAGTGTCCAATTTATCATCTAGAGTATCTCGTCAAGTGTGAAATGATAGACTGAGACTAAATTGGCAACTTTTTGAAAAATATGATTTTTGCCAAACGCGAAAGGCATAAATTCTGCAAAAAATGTCACTTGTGGTCATTTTTATATGTTATCTCAATTTGTTGCCCCCAGATTGTACCAAAATGCCAAATCAGACATTCAGTTTAACTACTCTGCATCTAGCGTGTCTATTCATGTGTAAAATAATTGTCTGGGACTCACTGTTTAGTGATAGGACACAAACAAGTTGTTAGGAACATTTCTTCGTAAAATTTGTTTTTCACTTTTATCTTATCTATTTTTCTGTCACCTATGAGCTCCAAAGTGTCCAATTTCTCATCTAGAGTATCTCGTCAAGTGTGAAATGATAGATTGAGACTAAATTGGCAACTTTTTAGAAAAAATGATTTTGACCAAACGCGAAAGGCATAAATTCTGGAAAAAATGTCACTTGTGGTCATTTTTATGTTATCTCAATTGTTTCCCCCAGATTGTACCAAAATGCCAAATCAGACATCCAGTTTAACTACTCTGCATCTAGCGTGTCTATTCATGTGTAAAATAATTGTCTGGGACTCACTGTTTAGTGGTAGGACACAAACAAGTTGTTAGGAACATTTCTTCGTAAAATTTGTTTTTCACTTTTATCTTATCTATTTTTTCTGTCACCTATGAGCTCCAAAGTGTCCAATTTCTCATCTAGAGTATCTCGTTCAAGTGTGAAATGATAGACTGAGAACTAAATTGGCAACTTTTTGACAAAAATATGATTTTGGCAAACGCGAAAGGCATAAATTCTGGAAAAATGTCACTTGTGGTCATTTTTTATGTTATCTCAATTTTTGCCCCCAGATTGTACAAAAATGCCAAATCAGACATTCAGTTTACCTACTCTGCATCTAGCGTGTCTATTCATGTGTAAAATAATTGTCTGGGACTCACTGTTTAGTGGTAGGACACAAACAAGTTGTTAGGAACATTTCTCTTCGTTCTTCGTAAAAATTTGTTTTTTCACTTTTATCTTATCTATTTTTCTGTCACCTATGAGCTCCAAAGTGTCCAATTTCTCATCTAGAGTATCTCGTCAAGTGTGAATGAAATGATAGACTGAGACTAAATTGGCAACTTTTTGGAAAATATTGATTTTGGCCAAACGCGAAAGGCATAAATTCTGGAAAAATGTCACTTGTGGTCATTTTTATGTTATCTCAATTGTTGCTCCCAGATTGTACCAAAATGTCAAATCAGACATTCAGTTTACCTATTCTGCATGTAGCGTTCCTATTCATGTGTAAAATAATTGTCTGGGACTCACTGTTTAGTGGTAGGACACAAACAAGTTGTTAGGAACATTTCTTCGTAAAATTTGTTTTTCACTTTTATCTTATCTATTTTTCTGTCACCTATGAGCTCAAAAGTGTCCAATTTCTCATCTAGAGTATCTCGTCAAGTGTGAAATGATAGACTGAGACTAAATTGGCAACTTTTTTGGCAAATATGATTTTGGCCAAACGCGAAAGGCATAAATTCTGGAAAAAATGTCACTTGTGGTCATTTTTATGTTATCTCAATTGTTGCCCCCAGATTGTACAAAAATGCCAAATCAGACATTCAGTTTAACTACTCTGCATCTAGCGTGTCTATTCATGTGTAAAAATAATTGTCTGGGACTCACTGTTTAGTGGTAGGACACAAACAAGTTTGTTAGGAACATTTCTTCGTAAAATTTGTTTTTCACTTTTATTTATCTATTTTTTTCTGTCACCTATGAGCTCCAAAGTGTCCATTTCTCATCTAGAGTATCTCGTCAAGTGTGAAATGATAGACTGAGACTAAATTGGCAACTTTTTCAGAAAATATTATTTTGGCCAAACGCGTTAAGGCATAAATTCTGAAAAATGTCACTTGTGGTCATTTTTATGTTATCTCAATTGTTGCCCCCAGATTGTACAAAAAATGCCAAATCAGACATTCAGTTTACCTACTCTGCATCTAGCGTGTCTATTCATGTGTAAAATAATTGTCTGGGGACTCACTGTTTAGTGGTAGGACACAAACAAGTTGTTAGGAACATTTCTTCGTAAAATTTGTTTTTTCACTTTTATCTTATCTATTTTTCTGTCACCAACGAGCTCCAAAGTGTCAATTTATCATCTAGAGTATCTCGTCAAGTGTGAAATGATTAGACTGAGACTAAATTGGCAACTTTTTTTGCAAAAATATGATTTTGGCCAAACGCGAAAGGCATAAATTCTGCAAAAATGTCACTTGTGGTCATTTTTATGTTATCTCAATTGTTGCCCCCAGATTGTACAAAAATGCCAAATCAGACATCCAGTTTACTACTCTGCATCTAGCGTGTCTATTCATGTGTAAAATAATTGTCTGGGACTCACTGTTTAGTGGTAGGACACAAACAAGTTGTTAGGAACATTTCTTCGTAAAATTTGTTTTTCACTTTTATCTTATCTATTTTTCTGTCACCTATGAGCTCCAAAGTGTCCAATTTCTCATCTAGAGTATCTCGTCAAGTGTGAAATGATAGGACTGAGACTTAAATTGGCAACTTTTTTGCAAATATGATTTTGGCCAAAACGCGAAAGGCATAAATTCTGGAAAAATGTCACTTGTGGTCATTTTTATGTTATCTCAATTGTTGCCCCCAGATTGTACCAAAATGCCAAATCAGACATTCAGTTTACCTACTCTGCATCTAGCGTGTCTATTCATGTGTAAAATAATTGTCTGGGACTCAATGTTTAGTGGTAGGACACAAACAAGTTGTTAGGAACAATTCTTCGTAAAAATTGACATTTTTCACTTTTATCTTATCTATTTTCTGTCACCTATATGAGCCTCCAAAGTGTCCAATTTCTCATCTAGAGTATCTCGTCAAGTGTGAAATGATAGACTGAGACTAAATTGGCAACTTTTTGGAAAATATGATTTTCGGCCAAACGCGAAAGGCATAAATTCTGGAAAATGTGTCACTTGTGGTCATTTTTATGTTATCTCAATTGTTGCCCCCAGATTGTACAAAAATGCCAAATCAGACATCCAGTTTAAACTACTCTGCATCTTAGCGTGTCTTATTCATGTGTAAAATAATTGTCTGGGACTCACTGTTTAGTGGTAGGACACAAACAAGTTGTTAGGAACATTTTCTTCGTAAAAATTTGTTTTTCACTTTTATCTTATCTATTTTTCTGTCACCTATGAGCTCCAAAGTGTCCAATTTCTCATCTAGAGTATCTCGTCAAGTGTGAAATGATAGACTGAGACTAAAATTGGGCAACTTTTTGGAAAATATGATTTTGGCCAAACGCGAAAGGCATAAATTCTGGAAAAATGTCACTTGTGGTCATTTTTATGTTATCTCAATTGTTGGCCCCCAGATTGTACCAAAATGCCAAATCAGACATTCAGTTTACCTACTCTGCATCTAGCGTGTCTATTCATGTGTAAAAATAATTGTCTGGGGACTCAATGTTTAGTGGTAGGACACAAACAAGTTGTTAGGAACATTTCTTCGTAAAATTGTTTTTCACTTTTTATCTTATCTATTTTTCTGTCACCAACGAGCTCCAAGTGTCAAATTTATCATCTAGAGTATCTCGTCAAGTGTGAAAATGATAGACTGAGACTAAATTGGCAACTTTTTTTGAAAATATGATTTTGGCAAACGCGAAATGCATAAATTCTGAAAAATTATGTCAATGTTGGCATTTTTATGTTATCTCAATTGTTGCCCCACATATGTTTACAAAAATGCCAAATCAGGCCATTGATTAACTACTCTCTGAATTAGCGTCGTGTCTATGCAATGCATGCTGTAAAATAATGTGTCTGGCGATCCCCAATGCTTTAAATAAAAACCAAAATGGCTAGGACACAAACAAGTTGTTAGGAACATTTCTTCGATTAAAATTTGATTTTTCACTTGTATCTTATCTATTATTTTCTGTCAACTCTGAGCCATCAAAGGTGGCCAATCTCTCAGATAGATTATCTATTGTCAAGTATGAAATGATAGAATGATGATCTTTAATTTTATTTGGCCAATTTTTTTAAAATATAATTTTTGCCAAAACGCGGAAGGTCATTTGTAGATCTGGTAAAAAAAATGTCACTGGTGCGTCATTTGTGTATGTAAATATCAAGTGTTGACCCCCATATTAGTACCAAAGTTCCAAATCAGACATTTCAGGCTTACCTACTCTGCATCTAAGCGTGTCTATTATTGTTGCTAAAATAATTGTCTGGAGCATCACTGTTAGTCGATGATAGCGAACCATACAAGTTGTTAGGCAACACTTCTTCGCTTAAAATTTGTCTTTGTACTTTTATCTTATCAATTCGTTTCTTGTCACCTATGAGCATCCCAAAGTGGACCAATTTCTCATCTAGAGTATGTCCTCGTCAGGGTGAAATGATTAGACTGAGGACTAAATTGGACAACTTTTTTGGCAAATATTTTTTTGGCCAACCGCCGTATGGTTCATAATTTCGCCAACAATTGTCACTGTTGCGTCATATGTATGTTATCTCAATTGTTGCCCCCAGATTGATACCAAAAATGCCAAATCAGACAGCCAGTGTTTAACTACTCTGTTGCTCTCTGGCGTTTCTCATTCATTGTGAATAAATAATTGTCGGTATGACTCACTGTTAGCGTTGTTATGGACACAGAACTAAGGTTTGTTAGGAACAATTTCTTCGTAAAAATTGTTTTTTCACGTTTATATTATATATTTTTCTGTCACACTATGAGCTCCAAAGAGTCCAATTTCTCATATCTAGAGGGTGTAGTATTCGTCAATGTGTTGAAATGATAGATGAGACTAAATTGGCAACTTTTTTGAAATATATCATTTTGGGCCAAACGCGTAAAGGCATAAAATTCTGCAAAATTGTCAACTTGTGGTCATTTCTATGTTTATCTCAATTTGTGTGCCCCCAGATTGTACCAAAAAATGCCAAATCAGACATTCAGTTTAACTACTCTGTCATCTAGCGTGTCTATTAATGTGTTAAAATAATTGTCTTGGGACTCAATGTTTAGTGTAGGACACAAAAACACGTTGTTAGGAACAATTCTTCGTTAAATTTGTTTTTCACTTTTATATTATCTATTTTTCTGTCACCAATGAGCTCCAAAGTGTCTCAATTTCTCATCTAGAGTATCTCGTCAAGTGTGAAATGATAGACCTTGAGACTAAATTGGCCAACTTTTTGGAAAATATCATTTTGGCCAAACGCGAAAAAGGCATAAATTCTGGAAAAAGTCACTTGTGGGTCATTTTTATGCTTATCTCAATTGTTGCCCCCAAATCTGTACAAAATGCCAAATCAGACATGCAACAGTTTAAACGTTGTACTCTGCATCTAGCCGTGGCTATTCATGTGTAGTAATAAGTGATCTGGGGACTTCAATGTTAAGTGGTAGGACACAAAACCAAGTTGTTAGCGAACAATTTCTTCAGTAGCAAAATTTGTTTTTCACTGTGATACTTATCTATTTTTCTGTCACCAATCGAGCGAAAAAATAAGTGTTGTCAATTCGCGTCATCTAGGAGTATCGAGAGTCAAGTCGTGAAATGAGGAGAATGAGACTAAATTGGTACTTTTTTTTTTTTGACAAATAAAAGGAGGTTTTGGCCCAAAGGCGTATAAGGCATAAATTCATGGGCAAAAGTGTAACTTGTGGCATTTTGTTTATGTTATCTACAAAGGGTGTTGTCCTCATATGGTACAAAAATGCAAAAATCAGGACATTCCAGTTTAACCAGGTTTAACATACTACTAGAATCTAGCGTGTATATGACATGTGGTAAAATAAGTGTGTAAGGGGACTCTCAACTGGTTTGAGTGGTAGGACACAAACAAAGTGTGACTAGGACAAAATTTCTTCGTAAAAAATTTGTTTTTCACTTTTATTCTTATCTAGTTTTTCTGTCACTATCGAAGTCTCTTTAAAGTGTCCAATTTCAATTTAGAGTATGATCGTCAAGTGATGAAATGATAGACTGAGACTAAATTGGCAACTTTTTTGGAAAATATTATGTTGTCCTAGCCAAACGCCGAAAGGAAATAAAATCTTTGCAAAAAAAATGGCAGCTTTGTGGTCATTTTTAGGTGTTATCTCAATTGTGGGAACCCACCCCCATATGCTACCAAAAATGCCCCCCCCAAATCAGACACTTATAGGTAACATTACCCCTTTACTTACTCTGTCCATCTAGTCGTTGTCTATTTCAGTGTGTAAAAATAATTGTGACGGGACTCAACTGTTTAGTGGTAGGACAAAAACAAGCTGTTAGGAACATTTCTTTCTTCGTAAAATTTGGTTTTTCACCTCGATCTTTATCTATTTTTCTGCACCCAACGAGCTCTCAAAGTGTCCAATTGCCTCATCTAGAGTATGTCTCACCGTCAAGTGTGAAATGATCAGACATGAGATAAATTGGCAAACTTTTCCCCGAAAATTATGATTTTGGGTCCAAACGCGAAGGCAGCTAAATTCTGCCTGAAAATGTCACGATTGTGAGTCTTTTTTATGTTATCTCAAATATGTTTGCCCAGTCGATGTGCTACCAAAATGCCCAAATCAGACATCCGATGGTTTTAACTATACTCGAAGGCATCTAGCGTAGTCTATCATCATGTACAATAACTGTCTGTCAAAACACCAATCATGTTAGTGTAAGGACACAAACAAGTTTGTTGGGAACATTTCTTAGTTAAAGCACACTTTTGATCACATCTATTTTCCCCTACACCAACGAGCCCAAAAGTGTCCAATTTTCATCTAGAGTAAAAATACACAACAAGTTGAAATCATAGAACTGAAACTATAATTGGCAACTTTTTGGAAAATATGATATTGGCCCAAACGCGGTAATGCAATCCATTCTGACAAAAATGGTTAGTTGTGATCAGTTTTTGTATATCAATTGTTTTGCCCCCAGATTGTAGCCAAAATGCCAAATCAGACACATCTCATTTAAACATACATCTGCCATCTAGCGTGTCTATTCATTGTGTAAAGAATTGTCTGGGGACTCAGTGTATAGTAGGGAGACCAAACAAGTTGTTGGAACATTTTCTTCGTAAAAATTTGAATTTTCACTTAGGTTATCTTATATTTTTTTCTGTCACAAACATGAGCTCCAAAGTGTCATCCAATTTAATCATTCTAGAGATATCTCTCGTCAAGGTGTGAAATGATAGCCAGGACTGAGACCTAAATTGGCAACTTTTAAAAAATATGATTTGGGCCAAACGCGAAAGGCATAAAATTCTGAAAAAAAATTGTCACTTGTGGTCATGGCCTTTTTTATGTTATCTCAATTGTTACCCCCAGATTGTACAAAAATGCGACAAATCAGACATTCAGTTTAACTACTCTGCAATCTAGCGTGTCTATGTCATGCTGTAAAAATAATTGTCTGGGACTCAATGTATTAGTGGTAGGGACACAAACAAAGTGTATAGGAACATCTTTTTCTTCGTAAAATTTGTTTTTCACTTTTATCTTATCTATTTTTTCGGTCACCAATGAGCTCCAAAAGTGTCCAATTTATCTGCATATCTAGAGTATCTCGTCAAGTGTCGAAATGATATAGACTGAGACTAAATGGCCCAACTTTTTGGAAAAATATGGTTTTGGTCAAAACGGCGAAAGGCATAAATTCTGGGCAAAATTGTCACTTGTGGTCATTTTTATGTTATCTAAATTGTTGCCCCCAGATTGTATCTAAAATGCCAAATCAGACATCAGTTTAACTACTCTGCCATCTAGCGTGTCTATTCATGTGTAAAATAATTGTGTGGGACTCAATGTTTAGTGGTAGAGACAACAAACAAGTTGTTTAGCGAACATTCTTCGTAAAATTTGTTTTCACTTTTATCTTATCTATTTTTCTGTCACCATTTACGAGCTCCAAAGTGTCGGTTACCAATTTATCATCTAGAGTATACTACGTCAAAGTGTGAAATGAATGATTAGACTGAGGACTAAATTGCGCAAACTTTTGGAAGTTAATATATTTTGGCCAAACGCGTAAGGCATAAATTCTGCAAAAATGTCACTTGTGGTCATTTTTTATAGTTATCTCAATTGTTGCCCCCAAGATTGTACAAAAATGGCCAAATCAGACATTCCAGTTTTAACTACTCTGCATCTAGCGTGTCTATTCATGTGTAAAATAATTGTCTGGGACTCACTGTTTAGTGGTAGGACACAAACAAGTTGTTAGGAACATTCTTCGTAAAATTTGTTTTTCACTTTTATCTTATCTATTTTCTGTCACCATACGAGCTCCAAAGTGTCCAATTTCTCACTAGAGTATTCGTCAAGTGTGAAATGATAGATGAGACTAAATTGGCAACTTTTTGGAAATTATTGATTTGTGGCCCAAACGCGTAAGGTACTAAATTCAGAAGAAAATGTCCCTTAGGGTCATTTTTAGGTTATCTAAATTGTTGCCCCCATATTGTTACAAAAACGCCAAATCCAGGAAATCCAGTTTACCTACTCTGCATCTAAGCGTAGTCTATTCATGTGTTTAAAATAATTGTCTGGGACTCACTGTTTAGTGGTTAGGACCAAACATTGTTGGTAGGAACAGTTCTTCGTAAAATTGTTTTAACTTTTTAGTCTTATCTATTTTTCTGTCACCATGAGCTCCAAAGTGTCCAATTTCTTCATACTAGAGTATCGCGTCAAGTGGGAAATGATAGACTGAGATTAATTTGGCAGGGGAACTTTTTGGAAAAAGATTTTGGCCAACGCGTAAGGAATAAAATCTTGAAAAATGTCAACTTGTGGTCATTTTATGTTATTTCAATTGTGACCCCAAATTGTACAAAAATGTCCAAATCAGACATTCAGTTTTACTACTCTGCATCTAGCGTGTCTCGTCCATGTGTAAAATAATTGTCTGGGACTCACTGTTTAGTGGTAGGACACAAACAAGTTGTTAGGAACATCTTCGTCAATAAACAGGTTGTTGCACACACCTCGATCTTATCTATTATTCTGTCACCTAATGAGCTCTCTAAGTGTCCAATTTCTCATCTAGAGTTATCTCGTCAAGTGGGGAATGATTTAGACTGAGACGGAAATGGCAAATGGTATGGAAAATATGATTTTGGTCAAACGCGGAAACGACGAGTCCTAGGCATTCTAAAAATGTCACTTGTGGTCATGTTATGTGATCTCAATTGTTGCCCCAGAGTTACAAAAATGCCAGATCAGACACAGTTTAACTACTCGCATCTAGGCGCGTGTCTATTCAGGGGTGTAAAATAATTGTCATGGGACTCAATGTTTAGGGGTAGGACACAAACAAGTTGGTGAGGAACAATTCTTCGTAAAAGGGGTGTTTTCCCTTCTATCTTATTCCATTTTTCTGTCACCAACGAGCGACCAAAGTGTTCAAATTGACATTCTAAGTATCTCGTTCAGTGTGGAAAATGATAGACTGAGACTCAAATTGGCAACTTTTTGGCAAATAGAGCCTAACGGTAAGGATAAATTCTGCACAATTGGCTTGTGGGAACGTTTGGCAAAATTGTCATTGGACCATGTTTTATGTATATCAATTGTTGCTCCAGATTGGTACACAAATGCAAAATCAGCCATCCAGTTTAACTACTCTGCATTTTGTCGTGTCCTATTCATGTGTAAAAAAATTGTTGGGACTCATGAATTAGTGTTAGGACACAAAAACAAGTTGTTAGGAACATTTCTCGTTAAAATTTGTTTTTTACTTTTATACATTATCTATTTTATGGTAACCAACGAGCTCCAAAAGTGTCACAAATTTAGCATTATAGGAGTATGTCGTCATGTGTGAAATGATCAAACTGAGCAGCTAAGGATGGCGGCAAGGGGAAAGATTGTTTGACGAAAATATGTATTGGCCCAAAGCGTAGGGCCGAAAGGCATAAATTCTTGCGGAAAAAGGTCACTTGTGGTTATTTTTCATGTTACTCAAATTGTTGCCCCCAGATAGTAACAAAAAATGCCAAAATCAGACATTCAGTCTACTATTCTGCATCGAGGAGTCTAGGCATGGTAAATAAATTAGTATGGGACTCAATGTTAGTGGTAGGGAGGACAAACAAGTTGTTAGGGAACAAATTCTTCAGGAAAATTTGTTTTCACTTATAGCTTATCCATTTTTCGGTCACACAACGAGCTCCAAAGGGTCATATTTTCAAATCTTAGGTATCTCGGCAAAGTGTTTGAAATGCTAGACTGAGACTAAAATTGCAACTTTTTTGGACAATATGGTTTTGGCCAAACGCGGAAGGCAATAGAATTCTGCAAAAATTGTCACTTGGGTCATGTTAAGTTATCTCAAATTGTTGCCCCCAGATTGTACAAAAAAATGCCAAATCAGACATTCCAGTTAACTATCTGGGCATCTAGCGTGTCTATCATGTGTAAAATATATTGTCTGGGACTCAATGTTTAGACACAACAGTTGTTAGGACATTCTTCAAACATTGTTTGTAGGAACCATTCTTCTAAAATTTGTTTTCACTTTAATGTATTCTATTTCTGGTCACCATATGAGCTCCAAAGTGTCAATTTATCATCTAGAGTGTTCGTCAAGTGTGAAATGATAGTAGAATGAGACTAAAAATAGCAACTGTTTTGACCATATTATTTTGGCCCAACGCGTAAGGCATCAATTCTGCAAAATTGTCTCTAGTGGTCCTTTTTGTGTTATCTCAATGGTTGACCCCAGATTGTACAAAAATGCCAGATATAAGACATTCAGTTATACCTACTCTCATTAAGCGTGGCTATCATGTGGAAAATAATTGTATGGGACTCACTTTTTAGTGGTAGCACAACAAACAAGTTTGTTAGGAACATTTCTTCGTTAAAATTTGTTTTTCACTTTTATCTTATCTATTTTTCTGCCAACCAACGAGTCCAAAGTGTCAATTTATCATCTACAGTATCTCGGTCAAGTGTGAAAATGATAGACTGAGACTAAATGGGCGACTGTTTGCCAAATATTTTTTTTTGCAAAAAGCGAAGGCAAAAATTCTTCAAATGTCACTTTAGGTCATTTTTCTGTATCTCAAACGTTGCCCACAGATAGTAACAAATGCCACAATCAGACATTCAGTGTAAATAACCCGAATCAGCTTTTCTATTTATGTGTAAAAATAATTGTCTGGGACTCAATGTTTATGGGAGGACACAAACGTTGTTAGGAAAAATTCTTTGTAAAATTTGGGTTTTTTTTTTTTACCCTTTTTATTTTTGTCACCCAACCCAGCTCCAAATTTTTTAATTTTTCATCTAGGTTTTTCCTCAAGTGTGAAAAAGATGACTGGACTAAATTTTGGGAACTTTTTGGGAAAAATTTTATTTTGGCCAAAAGCTTAAAAAGGGATAAAAATTTTGCAAAATTGTCACTTGTGGGCATTTTTTTGTTATCCAATTTTTGCCCCCGATGTCAAAAATGCCAAAACGACATCCGTTTAACTACTCTGGCTAGCGTGTTTTATTCATGGTAAAAAAATTGTCTGGGACTCAAGTTTGTGGGAGGACAAAAACAAATTGTTAGGAACCCAATTTTTTTCGTAAAATTTTTTTTTTTCACTTTTATTTTTTTTTTCTGTCCCCAGAGCACCAAAGTGTCCCCAAATTTCCCCATCTTTGGGGGCTCGTCAAGTGTTTAAATGAAGGGCTGAGAAAATAAAATTTGGGAACTTTTTTGCAAATATGGTTTTCCAAACGTGGAAGGGATAAATTTTGCAAAATTTCATTTGTATCCCTTTTCCCTTTTTTCCAATTTTTGCCCCGATTGTACAAAAATGC
>CAJHNH020006076.1:0-15159 GCA_905116865.2 Candidula unifasciata
TACCTTTGAAACAGCCAAAAAAAGCAACCAATAGGTTTTTGAAAAGAGGCGGAAGCCCCAAGACAAACTAATCAACAAACATCAGAAGGAGACAGTCATCATTTTTTGGCCCATGTTATGAGAAGAGGGAAAATGGAACATGTGGTGACCACTAAAAAGATCTGTTGAAGGAGGGATGGAGGAAGACAACGAGAGAACATTCTTGACAGTTTTGTTGCACGGCACAAGAACTAATAGATGCTGTAGCAGATCGCAGATTGTAGCGTGGCATAATAGCCCACATGTCAGTCGGCAAGGCACCTGATGATTATGATACACTATTTGTATTCGTATTCGGCCGAATAGTTGGTCCCATTATTCGTATTCGGCCGAATAGTGAAAATCACTATTCGGTACAGCCCTAATTTAGACCCTTACTGGAATGTGTATGAAAAGAAAATGACATGGTTTTATAAAGCCTATATATGTGTATATTCACCTTATGTAATTGAATATGAATAAATATATTGTCAAAATATTATTTATTGCAATTAAACATTTGTGCAGAAAGGGGTCTTATGTTACTATATTTGTTATCCTTCTACCTACAGCAACTATTGTGTTAATGAAAGAGTTATTTCAGTCCATCGCAGTGTATGCAGAAATGAGTGTAAGATAACCACTACTCGTATTCGGCCCTACCACAACTATTCGGCCGAATACCGAATAGTCATTCGGTCCACTATTCGGCTCCGAAGCGAATACAAAGCGAATATTCGGTACAGCCTTAGTATAAATATATGTGCACATGTATACAACAAATACTGACACACTAATTTTTATTTTTAAATATGAAAAAGCCAAAAAAAAAAAAAGTGTATGGTCCCTTTTAATGTACAATGAGATATAAATATTTAAAGAACATTACTAACTTCAAATACAAAATAGACATATATATATATATATATATATATATATATATATATATATATATATATATATATATAGGCAATGAGTTTCAATTAGTTATATTATACAACCAAGGGTAGTACACAATTTCTTAAGGGCAGCTTTTAAACTTATATTTAGAAAGAGCTCAGTAGATCCTTACATCTCTCAGAAAAGGCAGAACAAAATGTTAAGAGGCACGGTGAAGAAGCCACCAGAGAGGACTTGGCGTTTAAATATAGAAGTAAGAGGGAGAGTTTCTGTCCTGTGTATATGGGTAGTGTAATGTTGCGAATTCCCGGGGGTCAGGGTTCGCCCCTCTTATAGAACAGTTCAGTAAAATGATGATTGATCTAATCGTTGTACCCTGCGACCCTTAGTGAAACTCACTATGGGTACACGCACGTATAAACGGGAGATGGGCTATCGCTCAGAGTAGCAGGTCAAGGCTAAGCGGATTTCACGCAGGCTGGCCAAGACGTTAACTGGGAAACATGGAACAAAAGTATTGTGCAGGCTGGACCACAGATAGAGCCGGTCGTGACTGGACTTGACTTCTGAGGCTTGAGGCTGGCTTGATTGTGACGTGTACTGTTAGCGAGACGTCTGACCAACTTTAGATATAATCTAAAGTGTTCTGTTAATGTAGTTAGATTTAATGACCGTTCGTTTTGACTTGTAGTTGGCAAGAAACAACAAACAGTTTATGTTAGCTTTACAAAATCGATCACAATAAAACAATAGCCTTCATCAGCACATAAAGAAGAATACAGTACACATACACAAATATGCTCTAACTATGAAGCGACTACATGAGACTAATATACACAATAAATGATACTCATCTGTGTTCCTGGCGAAAAACTTTCTTCAAAAGGATGTCAAGGACAGGTACTGGTGAATTTATTACCAACGCACGGACGGGGAGCAAAAAACGGGTTCACTAAAACTAGGAAATGGATGGAGTAGACGCGCACAAACAGCGTATACTGAGTGTCTAAAGAGGGAGGGAGGGGTTGGCCAATAAGGCGTGAACCGGGTTGGGTCGTGGGGATGACATTGGTCCATCTCATGGAATAAAAGTGGTGCCTGTGCTAACGAACAAATACCAACAGACAGGCAGGCCGGCAGACAGATAGATAGATAGATAGATAGATAGATAGATAGATAGATAGATAGATAGATAGATAGATAGATAGATAGATAGATAGATAGATTAGATAGATAGATAGATAGATAGATAGATAGATAGATAGATAGATAGATAGATAGATAGATAGATAGATAGATAGATAGATAGATAGATAGATAGATAGATAGATAGATAGATAGATAGATAGATAGATAGATAGATAGATAGATAGATAGATAGATAGATAGATAGATAGATAGATAGATAGATAGATAGATAGATAGATAGATAGATAGATAGATAGATAGATAGATAGATAGATAGATAGATAGATAGATAGATAGATAGATAGATAGATAGATAGATAGATAGATAGATAGATAGATAGATAGATAGTAGATAGATAGATAGATAGATAGATAGAGATGATAGATAGAGATAGATAGATAGATAGAGAAAGAGAGAGAGAGAGATAGATAGATAGATAGATAGATAGATAAGATAGATAGATAGATAGATAGATAGATAGATAGATAGATAGATAGATAGATAGATAGATAGATAGATAGATAGATAGATAGATAGAGAGATAGAGAGATAGAGAGATAGAGAGATAGAGAGATAGAGAGATAGATAGATAGAGAGATTAGATAGATAGATAGATAGATAGATAGATAGATAGATAGATAGATAGATAGATAGATAGATAGATAGATAGATAGATAGATAGATAGATAGATAGATAGATAGATAGATAGATAGATAGATAGATAGATAGAACGAACGAACGAACGAACGAACAAACTTTATTTTTAAAGGGTTAAGAATTGGGCACGCAGGCCCGTCTTACATTCTGCCCTTCGAGGTCTCCCTCCATTCCTACATCATTTCATTCACACATCAAGTAATAAAACAGTATAAAAAGCATCAAAACATTCAATACAAGCACTGAAATGTCTACATTTCTAACTACAACAAACCGTAGTGGTTGTTATAAATCTACGGAAAAAGGCGCTATTTCAAAAATATTTTTCTGTTTTGCCTCTATGGGGGCATGTAATCTGTGCTCAAATAATATTCAAACAGTTTTCGATTGTACCTATAGGGACTAGTGGTATTTTTGATCTGTTGTGGAAGACAATTCCACAATTGAGCTGCGGAGTACGCTAAACTTGTTTTGTAAAGGTCTATCCTAGGTTTAGGGATGTGTAATATGTTCAGGCGATTACTATGCCTTTCATTATATTTAAACAACGGCCATAAGTAACATGGAGCCTTTTGGGATAATATTTTGTGCATAAATTTCGCCTTATTGAAAAGTAGACGATCACGAAGCGGTAGTAGCATAAGGCCTTTATACGTTTCGGAACTCACTGTCCTATGATTATTACTTATTAAGCGAATGGCGCGCTTTTGCATAGACGTGAGCCTCTTGATAACAGAATTGGAACAACCATCCCATATTGTAGAACAATAGTCTATATATGTCTGGATGTGAGAAATATAGAATATCTTTCTTGTGTTTTCGTCAAGAAAGTTTTTAATTTTTGAAAGCTGGTACACCTTTTTAGCTGTTTGCTTCACATGTGCTTGTACGTGTGAGTTGAAGGTTAGATTTGCATCAATGGTCAACCCCAGTACTTTGTGCTCAGTTACACTTTCCACTTGAGTCCTCCCAATGTAGAGTTGAAGCGTTCTCTGTGAATTTAGACTACATAGTTTTTGTCTCGTTGTTATTAGCATAGATTTTGTTTTATTAATGTTTATTTGCATACGGTTTGCACTGCTCCATTTAGCTACATTGGTTAGTTCTTGTTGTAATGATGACTCTAGTGCACTGCTCGTTTGAGCATTTGCATAGATGGTACAGTCGTCTGCGAATAGATCGCAGGACGACGTCAGACATAAGGAAAGATCATTTATGTAAATATTAAATAACAGAGGGCCGAGAATCGAGCCCTGAGGCACCCCAGTATTTAAGCTAGTTGTCTGCGATAGGGATTTATTGTAAGAGATTATTTGTTTTCTATTTAACAAAAATGATTTTATTAGCTTTAATAGTCTAGGGTTAAATTTCATTGTTTCTAATTTTCTAATAAGAATTTTATGGTCTATCATGTCAAAAGCTTTTTTAAAGTCTATAAATACCCCTCCACAAATTTTCTCATCATTAATATTCTTAATAGATAGATAGATAGATAGATAGATAGATAGATAGATAGATAGATAGATAGATAGATAGATAGATAGATAGATAGATAGATAGATAGATAGATAGATAGATAGATAGATAGATAGATAGATAGATAGATAGATAGATAGATAGATAGATAGATAGATAGATAGATAGATAGATAGATAGATAGATAGATAGATAGATCGATAGATCGATCGATAGATCGATCGATAGATCGATCGATAGATAGATGGATAGATAGATAGACAGATAGACAGACAGACAGACAGACAGACAGACAGACAGACAGACAGACAGACAGACAGACAGACAGACAGACAGACAGACAGACAGACAGACAGACAGACAGACAGACAGACAGACAGACAGACAGACAGACAGACAGACAGACAGACCGACCGACCGACCGTCCGACCGACCGACCGAATGACCGACCGACCGAATGACCGACCGACCGACAGATAGACAGATAGACAGATAGACAGATAGACAGATAGATAGACAGACAGATAGATAGATAGATAGATAGATAGATAGATAGATAGATAGATAGACAGACAGACAGACAGACAGACAGACAGACAGACAGACAGACAGACAGACAGACAGACAGACAGACAGACAGACAGACAGACAGACAGACAGACAGACAGACAGACCGACCGACCGACCGACCGTCCGACCGACCGACCGACCGACCGTCCGACCGTCCGACCGACCGACCGACCGACCGACCGAATGACCGACCGACCGACAGAGAGACAGACAGATAGATAGATAGATAGACAGACAGACAGATAGATAAATAGATAGATAGATAGATAGATAGATAGATAGATAGATAGATAGATAGATAGATAGATAGATAGATAGATAGATAGATAGATAGATAGATAGATAGATAGATAGATAGATAGATAGATAGATAGATAGATAGATAGATAGCTAGATAGATAGATAGATAGATAGATAGATAGATAGATAGATAGATAGATAGATAGATAGATAGATAGATAGATAGATAGATAGATAGATAGATAGATAGATAGATAGATAGATAGATAGATAGATAGATAGATAGATAGATAGATAGATAGATAGATAGATAGATAGATAGATAGATAGATAGATAGATAGATAGATAGATAGATAGATAGATAGATAGATAGATAGATAGATAGATAGATAGATAGATAGATTAGATCGTGGATGGTGGGGTTAATGGATGAGTGGGTAGCGCAATTGATGGGCGGGTAGACAAACAGACGTAATGATGGCTATACTCGTGGATGGATGGATCGGCTGATATATGAAATCAGGTAAAGACAAGGGTCTCAAGACACGATGCTTCTCACTTACTGTCAGCTATGAAATAGAGACAGTAAAAGTGATTGTTATACAAAGTATCAGTCGAACCTAGCGCAGAACTGGTTAAAAAACAGAATGTAAGGGAGCCATGGAAAAATAGCTAGGGTGGATGGTGAGGTGAGTGGGCGAGTAGGTGATGAGATAAATCTGTGGGTAGATGAGTGGATGGGTAAAGGATGGCTATATTGGTGGATGAATGGAATTGCTAATATATAAAATCGGGTAAAAATAGGGGTCTTGTGATAAGATGCTACTCTCTTACTGTCAGCTATCAAATAGAGACAGTAAGGATGCTTGTTATATAAAATTATTCCGTCGAGCCCAAGGGTATAATTGATAACAACCAGAATGTAAAGGAACGATGAAGGGATAGATGGGAAAACTGCATGGTGGATGGTGGACTGAATGGGTAAGTGTGTCCTGGATAGATGGGTGGGTAGATGGATGGATGGAATGATGGATGACTGTATTAGTGGATGAATTTAATGGTAGATGGATGGATGGATCGACCAAATATGAGATGAGGTAAAAACATGAGTCTAGTAACACAGTGCTTCTCTCTTACTGTCAGCTATCAAATAGAGACAGTAAGGGTGATTTTTATACAAAGTATTAGTCGAGCCCAAGTGCAAAGCGGGTAACAGCCAGGATGGAAGCAAGCGGTGAAAAATAGCATTGTGTGGATGATGGGATAAATGGTGTGGGTAGATGAATGGGCGGGACGATGGTTACGTTCGTAGATAGACGCAATGGTAGATGGATGTATGGATCTGCCTATATGTATGCTGATATATTTAAACAGGTTTGTTAGTTTGTTTTAGTATCCAGAAGCCATGAGTTGTTAACCCTTAGGCTCGGTATTATGGATATCGCAACCTTTCGGCCTTGATTCCATTTTAAATACCGTAAAACTTGGAGAAATGTGGCTTTTATGCATACCCCCGGGAGTGAACCCGGACCACAAAGAGTTCGTCACCCGCTCACCTCGCAATCCGGTTTAGCCAACTACGCTAGAGAGCTGGGTATTTAAACAGGTCCAAACAAGGGTCTCATAATGTGATTCTTCTCTCTTACTGTCATCAAGCAAGTAAAGACAGTAAGGATGATTGTTATACAAAGTATCAATCGAGCCCACTCGCAACAACATCGTGTTTCCTGAGATACCTGCTGTGTAGGTAGCAGAGACTAGTGATGTATTGTACATCGGGTATGTGTGCAAAGAAACGTGAGGAGCGATGAATGGATGGACAAATCGATTAATAGGCTGAGTGGATCGGGATGAATGGATGATATGATATATGGGTGGACGAGAGGATGGATGGGTAGATGGAAGGATGTATGGATGGATGGGTCTGAATGTATGTTAATCTGACATCGCGTGAACAAGGGTCTTGTGATGCAGTGCTTCTATCTGACTGCCAGATGTCACATAGAGACAGTAAGGATGATTGTTATACACAATATCTGTCGAGTCAGAATTGCATACCCCCACTGTGTACAAACACTTACCATCTCGGTAGTCAAAACGAGATATGTACACTGTATAGGAAGAGTGCGTTCAAACACTATCACGAAATTGTTCCACATTAGGACAGTGCATCCATGTGTAACGGGGAAAATGGATAGATGAATTAAGTTTGAATGAATAGGGGAGAGAAAAGAGAAGAAGAGAGAGAGCCAGAGAGAGAGAGAGGGTGGGGGGAGGGGGGGGGTAGGGGAGAAACAAAACAGAAAGGGGGAGAGGAAGGGGAGAAGAGTTAGGAGAGGGAAGACCAGAGAAAACTTGGTATATACATAGAGAGAGAGGGGGGGGGAGAGAGAGAGAGAGAGAGAGGAGAGAGAGAGAGAGAGAGAGAGAGAGAGAGAGAGATGCACACTAGTATCCAAGTATATTATACAGTGTCAAGCAACCAGCAACATAATCTGTCGAGACCTAGGGGATAACCCTTATAGTTAGAGAGTATCATGAAAGTCACAAACTAACGTGCAATAAGGAATAAGGGTGCGTTAATGGGACACTGGTAATTTATACGAAGCTATGTTTGGTGTTAAGGCCTAGTGGAGAGAGGTTACCCATCAAATATATAAGTCGGTTTACCAAAGTTTTCTGATGTCGATCGTCAGATGAGCAGGATCTGATGGCCGTGACCTGAATGTCAGCGGTCCCCCGATGGTCAGCGCTGTTGAAATGAGTGGAAACTGGCCTGGCTGTTTGGTTGGTGATGTCATGAAGGTGCTGGCGAAACCTGTCGGCTAAGCGAAGACCGGTTTCCCCGATATACTTGATGTTGCACCGTTTGCAGATGATAGCATAGATGACGTTCCTACTAGTGCAGGAGAATTCCTCTTTGATGCTAAAGGTGCCTTTAGGAAAAGTCACATCTGAAGTATTCAGTTCGTATGGGCAGGCGTTGCACTGAGATCTAAGGCAAGCCTTAGTGCCCGGATGAGTTGGGGCGGGTCCCCGTACTCTGCTGTGTGCCAGTAAATATCTGAGGTTGCGGTCCCGCTTATGTGCCAGTAGAGGTGTCTCTGAAAACACAGCGTTAGTTACTGGGTCTGCTTGGAGGATAGACATATGACGGAATAGGATGTTCTTGATAGCAATGTTATGAGGGTGGTAAGTTAAGGAAAGTATGGGTCTAAGGTTCTGCTGTTTAGGCCTGTTGGTGAAAGCATCCACCCGACTGATGCTCTAGGAGCGGCGGAAGGCAGATTCTAAGACAGGATATCCACCTGATCGGAAGAAATCCATCATTTCGTGGGCCCTACTGTGAAAGTGATCATCATCCTGACATAATCGTATAGAGATCACATAATGACATCTACCACCCATTGAACTGTGTTTTGAGTTCAGTTTTAAGACTTTGAGACACATATAATAATCATTCCCTATTTAATCGACTGTATTTATTAGGTTTATAAAAGCTTAAATCTTTCTCTTTCTTTCTAATGATGGGATCATATGTGGGCATTTTCTGTGTTAGCGCCCAAAGGTATAGGGCATTAGCGTCATACCCTTTAAGACTTTTCGCAATCATATTCCCTCTAATCTTAGGTACATCGTGCTCGTGATACATGTGAAAGATGGCAGACGGACCGCTAACAATATTATCTTTAAATCTTTTGTGAAGAGCAGCTTCGTTTCTTCTTCTGCCTTTCTATCCCCCAATGGAGCATAGGCCCTCAACCAACTCATGCCAAGTCGTTTTATCCTATACCATTACATGGAGCTCTCCCCATGTCCTCCCAATCTTTCTAACTTTATTCTCCAGCTCTCTTCTCCATGATTTTTTTCCCCTTTATTCCTATGCCCCTGTGGGTTCCAATGCAAAGACATTCTAGTTATGCTGTTCTTTTTTCTCAGTGTGTGTCCTATCCAACGCCAGCGTCTTTTGCTCACCTCTTGGTCCACTGGAGCCTATTTAGTTCTCTCCCAAAGCTCTAGATTAGTTATTCTATCATACCATTTAATTCCCTCTATTATGGGCAGGCACCAGTTAATGAATGTCTGTAATTTATTAGTAATTGCCTTAGTTATTCTCCATGTTTCCGTCCCATACAAAAGTACTGATTTGACATTAAATTAAAAAATTTTACTTTAGTATTTCTTTTAATTTCTTTTGACCACAAATTCCCTAATGCTATGAAAGCACATCTTGCCTTTTGTTTTCTTATTTTAATATATCTATCAGTTTCTCCATCTTTATCTACATTACTGCCCAAACAGGTGTACGACTTCACGTCTTGGAGTGTGGTGCCATTAAGAGAAACCACATTACTATTTGCCTGATTTATTCTCATTATCTTTGTGCTTCCTTTATGCATCAAGTATATTTAATTTATCTTGCATCTGTTTCCGTGAATGGGACAGAAGAAAAATATCATCAGCGAAGTCCAGATCATCAAACTGTTTTGTAGGGGTCCATTGAATTATATTCTTGGTGTTAGCAGTTACTGTTTTCATAATCCAATCTATAGCCAGTAAAAATATAAGAGGCGACAAAAGACATCCCTGTCGCATACCTGTTTTTATTTCAAATGTATCTGTTAGCTTTCCCTCATGAAGAACACGACATTTCATGTCTTTTATATGTTGCCCTTACAAAGTTAATAATTTTCTGTGGGATTCCATACTGCCCTATCAATTTCTAGAGAGATTCCCTATCAATGCTGTCAAATGGTTTTTTCATGGTCTATAAATCCAATGTAAAGTGGTGAGTTCAGTTCAATGCTTTGCTCTTTTTTAACACGTAATGTGACCATCTGGTCAGTATAGGATCTGTTTGACCGAAAACCTGCCTGTTTATCTCCTAGCTTTTTATCAATAGCATCTTTTGATCTTTCCAAAATAAGTCTACTCAATATTTTTCCAGGAACTGACAGCAATATAATTCTTCTATAGTTTTCACACTCCTGTAGAGAGAGAGAGAGAGAGAGGGGGGGGGGGGGGCAGTTTCACAAGATATCCTTCTCTCCAGTCTGCTGGTATTTCTTCGGTCTCCCAGACATTACTGAATAATCTATTTAGCAATTCTGTTGATGTGTTTATGTTGGTCCTGATGGCTTCAGCTGGGATACCATCTGGACCTGCCCTCTTTCCTTCCTTGAGAAGAATGATAGCTTCTCTAATTTTCTCTTTAGATGGTATCTCACAGTTGATATCCAGCTCCATTTCTAAAGGCTGACTTTCTAAGGGAACCTCTGAACCTGGTTTATTTAGGAGCATTTCAAAATATTCAACCCATCTGTCCATTTAATCTATAGTGTTAATAAGTACCTTTCCTTGACTATTTTTGATTGATCCAGTTGGCTGACTATATTTACCTACTAATTTTCTTGTGTTACTGTAAAATTCTCTGAGGTTTTCTTTTGCTGCTGCTGTCTCCGCTTCTTGTGCTAGATCTTTTAGACATTTCACTTTATCTGCCCTTATATGCCTCCTAATTTCCTTATTGGCTTTTATGTATTTACCATGAGCTCTAGCTTTAGCCGCTCTAGTTTTGTTATCGTTTAAGTCTGCCGTTTTACTTTTCCTTTCTTCAATCAATTTAATGGTTTCTGGTGTTATCCACGCTTTATGTTTCCGTTCTTTCTTGCCAAGAACTTCTACACAAGATTCATTCCAGATTCCTTTGATCTAATCCTAGCAGACTTATGTGCTGACATCTTCAGCTAACTGCTGCAACACCTGGTGCTTATAAGAGACCTAACTGAAAACTGTTCCTTAACTTATTTGTCTCTGAGATACCCTACATTATATTGGTTTCTATGATTATAAGATGTTATATATCTTTTAAGTTTCAACTTGATTTTACTTACCAACAGGAAATGGTCAGTAAATAAATCGGCACCTCTGAAAACCCTAACATCGTAAAGGGATGATCTAAACCTTTTTGTTAACACATAGGTGATCAATTTGATTAGTTGTCTTATGGTCTAGGGATTCCCATGTTGCCTTATGTATTCTTTTATGGGAAAAATACTTCCAACAATAACATATTTGTTTCCTGCACAAAAATTTGTGAACAATTCTCATTACTCATAGAACATGTCTTCCCATAATTTCTTTATAACCTGTGTTGTCTGATCCTATCTTAGCATTCAGATCACCCATTAAAATTGTTTAATTGCCCTTTCTTTCATTATTTAAAATATTTTGAAGCTGCATGTAGAATTCTTCCTTAACAGATGCATCTTTTACCATTTGTTGGTGCGTAACACTGTATTACCAACAAGTTAACCTTCTGTTTCGCTGTTATAAATGATTCTCTTAATATTCTGGAACTAACAGCTTCCTATTCTATTAGTGCCCTATCTGCTTCTTTCGATAGCATCAGGGCCACTACTTCTCTTTGGGGCGAATTTTCTCTCTGTGTCCTGAGAACAAAATAGTTTCCCCTGAATTCAGAATACTTTTCCCCGCCCCAGTCCATCTAGTTTCACATAACCCTAAAATAATAATTCTGTAATGTTTTCATTTCCCTAGCTACTTCCATTGTTCTCCCAATATCATAGAGAGATCTTACATTCCAGGTGCCAATTCTGGAGGTTTTCCTAGCTGAGAGGAGGTACGTCAACGATCCGGACTCCTTACGGCTTTCTCCACACCGTGTCATACTTCTACTTGAAGAGCCTCCCCTCATCTTGATTGGCTGGATTTTACTTGCTTCTCTTTTTGACCCATCCATGGTTGGTTGGTTTTTGTGGCTATTGTTTTTACAGGATGAGGTAGCCAAACTCAAGCCCAACCCTATCCTTAGTCGCCTCTTACGACATGCCTGGTAGGGCACAGTGTCACTATTCTTTGTTTCCCGTGAGGGCCCCGGTAACAGATTTTTAGGGACGGTTTGAAATAAATACTTTAAGCATACTCCATTTTCAGAGATAGCATCTTTAAAGACATCGACCCCTAACTTGGCATAAAAGGCGGACTGTTTGGCTAACGTGTCTAAGAATGGAACAAGGTCCTTGTCATTATACCATCTAAGAAAGTTTATAAGTGTCTTCATTTTTTTGTCAGTCCACACTTTCTGACACCTTGTGTATTCTTGGTCTGTTTTATATATATATATATATTAGGGCTGTACCGAATATTCGCTTCGTATTCGCTTCGGGGCCGAATAGTGGACCTAATAACTATTTGGTATTCGGCCGAATAGTTGCGGTCGGGCCGAATACGAATAGTGGTTACCTTACACCCGTTTCTGGACTGGTGGCAAATAAACATATCAAGATTTTCCACCTTGGTTCATACTGTCAAGCGTTATCTTTGTGCACCACCTACGAGCGTACCAAGTGAACGTCTGTTTAGTACAGCTGGAAATACCTTCAGTGAGACAAGGAGCTGCATAATGCTGACAACAAGGAACGATGTTTTTTTTTGGGGGGGGGGGGGAAGCTAATACCGCTTTTATGGATTAACTAAGCTGTCAGTGACAATTTACAAGTTTAGCTACTTGTTATAAAACTACTTTCATTCTTAGGTATTAGTTACCACAGACTTACTGACTGAAGGATGCAAAACATGAAATATTTTTAAATGTTCACTGTTCTGTACTACATTTTGTGAAGTAAAATGTCAGCGTACATTTGACATTATGGATGGTTGTTTTTTTTTTTTTTTTTAGATCTTATTTACACACGAAAGAGTAAGAATGGGCCTTAGTTTGAATAGTGGGAACACAGAAGTAATGGTGGTATCAAAGAAAATAATTATTCCTAAATGTGTAATAAAAGTCAATGGTTTTATTTTGGGATAACTACAGAAATTTGAGTATCTGGGCCCGTGCATAACATCAGATCACACGAAGAGGAAAGGCCTAACTACTGGTACTACTAAATTTTGTGAAGATGCATTACTGAAATTAAGAAACAGAATAGGAACACAGAACAGGTATCAAAGAAAAAAACAAATTGTGTAATAAAAGGCATTTTTTAAAAATAATGAACATGCATTACTGAAATTACTGCAATATATCTTTGTCATTGAAGGTTAGAAACAGAATTCTTGCTTGCTATATACATCCGGTTTTAACATATGACTGTAAGTCCTGAACATTCGGTAGGCAGGCCAAAAAAATTCTTGAGGCCTCAGAGATGTCGGTTTTACAGAACAATGCTCAAAATACCTTGGACAGCAAAAAAAAAAAAAAAAAGCAACCAAGAGGTTTTGATAGAGAGGGGAACCCGAAAACAACAACTCACAGACGTCAGAAGGAGACATTCATCATTTTTCGGCCATGTTATAAGATGAGGAAAAATGGAACATGTGATGACCACTGGAAAGATATGTGGAAGGAGGGATAGAGGAAGTCACGAGAGAAGATTCTTGACAGTCTTGTTGATTGGCAAAGAGGTGTGTTAGCACACGAACTAATTAATACATGATGCAGGAGATCGCAGATTGGGGCGAGGCATAATCGCCCATGCCAGTCGGCAAAGCATCTGATGATGATGATTCACTATTCGTATTCGTATTCGGCCGAATAGTTGGTCCAGCTATTCGTATTCGGTCGAATAGTGAAAATCACTATTCGGTACAGTCCTAATATATATATATATATAATATATATATATATATATATATATATTATATATATATATATATATATATATATATATATATATATATATATTAAAGAGGAATAAAATGCAGAATGAGGAGGTAGAGCTTCTTCATCTAACTGACTAATATCCTTTAAGTACTCATAACAGAAACACCAGTTTGTCTATTTTACACCGTAAGCCTCTGAATACCTTGAATAACTGAAACCTGGAGCCAGATAGTTTGAGATATCTAATAATTGTATAATATCTGTAGACAGACGCATACAGTTATTGTTCCTCTTCACACAAAAATTGAAAGGCAAGTCAGAATCTCGTTCTATAAAGCAGTGAACCAGGAAAGGCTTAATTAGATTCAAATCACAGTTACCTGAGTTGAACCCAGTAGTGGGCAACTCTTTTTAATACGCTTCTAACCTCAATTTACCTTTATCTAAAAATTTTAACTTATGAAAATCGCTAGAAAACTGAGCGCTGAGAAGGACATATATGCGGGTGAGGGAAGTACTTTTACCCTATATTTTCCTTACGTACTGGACACTGCAGACTCAATAAATACTCATATAAAATTAGGTATGAGCCAAACAGCTCTCTGCCAGTGCCTTCGTGCTGAACAGACTCCAGAACATGTCCTTCAAGACTGTCCTCTCCTGGCGGAGCTGCGGAGCAACATATGGCAACACCCAGTAGAACTGACAACTAAGCTTTAGGGAAACCCTAAGAGACCTTGAAAAGACATCCCAGTTTATGACCCACAGTGGATTCTGCGCATGACCAGAGATCGCTGATGATGAAACTATATTTTCAATGCTGAGGGTTATTAGTCTAGCCTAAAAAGCAAAAAGACCTGGGAAAATATGACTGACTGTCTGACTGACACCACCAGGACATCACACAAGCGACAAACACCCGACGACACAAAGTGTCACCGTGTGGATGAGGATCGCCGTGGAGAGGTCCCAGAAACCGCGTTCAGACAATTGGCCCCTTTAAGGCCTGCCTATATTGCGGCCCCTAGCAAAAGCCAGGGTGGGGCTTCAAATTACAAAAAATTTCATCCTAAAAAGGACGAAATTGGATATATTTTGATCAAGGAGGAAAATATTAGTCCTAGTCCTTTTAAGAAAAAAAAAAAAAAAAGAAAAGCTCGACCACTTTCTGACTGCTGCTAGCTAGCCGAGGCTGCTAGCAGTCTCCGCCTAAATTTGTGGTCTGGGTTGTTTGCATCACTTTCGTGACTGAATTCTATTGTTTGCGCCATTTCTGGACTTGATGCTTCCATCCGAATCAGACAGCCTCGTCCTCCACCCTGTTGTTTGTTACTTGTGCAGGTCTTCCCTCGTCTTACTTAGTGTTTCTAGTTTGTGTTGTTTCCCTTTGGTTTGGCCAGGCGTATTTCACAGGGGAGGGGGGGGGGGCGCTTTCCACACAACCTCCTTTGGACCACCGAAAATATTAGGAATGCTGT
>CAJHNH020006077.1:0-15158 GCA_905116865.2 Candidula unifasciata
CCACAGAATGCAAATCTGCAGGAGTAAAACTTAAAATAGCAGCAGTCTGATAATTCCGGTCCTTAATGGGCCAGTACTGTAACTTACATGGGACTGGCGTTCCCTTTAGGAGTGGGTTCAGGTCCTTACTGACCCAGTACTGTAACTTACATGGGACTGGCGTTCCCTTTAGGAGTGGGTTCAGGTCCTTACTTGCCCAGTACTGTAACTTACATGCGACTGGCGTTGCCTTTAGGAGTGGGTTCAGGTCCTTACTGACCCAGTACTGTAACTTACATGCGACTGGCGTTGCCTTTAGGAGTGGGTTCAGGTCCTTACTGGCCCAGTACTGTAACTTACATGGGCCTGGCGTTGCCTTTAGAAGTGGGTTCAAGTCCTTACTGGGCCAGTACTGTAACTTACATGGGACTGGCGTTGCCTTTAGGAGTGGGTTGAAGTCCTTACTGGGCCAGTACTGTAACTTACATGGGACTGGCGTTGCCTTTAGGAGTGGGTTCAAGTCCTTACTGGGCCAGTACTGTAACTTACATGGGACTGGCGTTGCCTGTAGGAGTGGGTTCAGAAAAAAGAGAGACACTACTGAAACACAGTATGATTTTAACATATGCTATGCAGAAAGACAAAAATCTAAATGTAACTCCTCTTCGTGAAGCTTTACAGCACGGACACTAGGACACACGAAGAAAAATAAGAAGATTATAAGAGATGTTCTGCAAAGGACCTGCTACACGATCCTGCTAGGAAATTAAATCTAGCAGTAAGTAAAATACCCTTTTCATGCATGTGGGTCTTTGAAAGTTTAAGTCTAGATGTATATTTTTATACAAAAAATACGCATCTGATTGGGGGGGGGGGTGTTGAACATCACGCCGACCACCTTTACTACCCAGGACATTGCTATCCGAATCGAACATGCAACAGTAACACCCAGAGCTATTCTCTCTCTAGAAACAAAAGTAGTAGTACTCACCATAAAGTGTCTAAAAAGGTGCTGGTACTCACCAAAAAGTGTCTAAAAAGGTGCTGGTACTCACCATAAAGTGTCTGAAAAGATGCTGGTACTCACCATAAAGTGTCAAAAAAGGTGCTGGTACTCACCATAAAGTGTCTAAAAAGGTGCTGGTACTCACCATAAAGTGTCTAAAAAGGTGCTGGTACTCACCATAAAGTGTCTAAAAAGGTGCTGGTACTCACCATAAAGTGTCTAAAAAGGTGCTGGTACTCACCAGAAAGTGTAGAAGTGTCTATTACAATAAAGCACACGACTCCTGTCCACACCTTTAGGCGAACTCGGCACATAGGGCTAGACCGATATTTTATAGACCAATCGGCACTCGGTGAGTGATGTGTTCAACATCACAATGGCCACCTTTACTTCCCAGAACTTTACTTGGTACCAGTGTTGCCACTTTGGATGTTTTACATCCAGATTTAGATGTTTTTGACTTTTAGATCATAGATGTATTTCTAGATGTTTTCATTTGGAGTGAATTTATCAAATCTAACCTAAGAAAACAGGATAAAATTTGACCTCTTAAATGCTGTCTTGACAATAAAATTCGGCCTGATAAGAGTAAGAAAAGGCTGTTCCACTTATCAGCTCCCTGATTAATATTAAAATAAATTGGAACAGCTAAAGCATACCAGAGTCATTTTGGATCCGAAACTTCAACTTCATCATCCAAGCAAAGTTTATCCTGTGGATCTTGTAAGGACATGATTCTATAGGGTAAGTCATTTCAATTGCTATGTAATTTGTGACTCTTTCCATTAGGATGTTTTTTCTAGATGTTTTCCATGTAAATTTTGATGATTTTAGATATTTTTTTGACTCCGTTTTGGATGTTTTTTGTCAAAGAAAAGTGGCAACACTGCTTGGTACCCATTTTAGGCTGGGTTGACCTGGAAGCCAAGAACATGTTTGAAAAACATCCGGGTCCGTCAGCACCTGAAACCCATGACCTTTAGATCAGTAGGAGGGCCTCTATCTGTCAGAGTAATGTTAGTGTGTACCGTTGCATACCGTCAGATAAAGAAGAAGAAAAAAGCACTGGTAACACTAGATATACTCACGCGATGTCTCAAACAAGTAGACTTGCATGCCACACAGGGAAAGTGAGGAACGGAATGAGTACATGATGCCTGTCTTCTTCTTACTGAAGATTTTTGTTATCTGAAATAGAGAAAGATCAACCAGAATTAATGTTGGATATTGTAATGGCATGGCGGCTAAAGCAGTTGTCTACCAAGAAACGTGATCGGGATTCAGGTGTTGACACTTCTTCATCAATCAAAGTCATATATCGAAGTAGCAGCAGACAAGAAATACCTATTGCATTGAAACCCTAGGTAGAGTTAAGGGTCACAGACTGAAGGTCTTGGATGGCGCTAGCTGAAGTAGGTCAAAGTGTCCGAGTAACAAACAGATCTGTGTAGGGTTCTAATCACATTGGGTCGTGAGTGCAGTGACCGGCCAGTGGGAGCTGCAGAATCAGAAGTTCGGCAAATGATTGATGAAAATTCCCGCCCAGATGATGTGAAAATACGAGGGAAAGTCAATAAGTAGGTTCTAAATAGTTATGGGATGCCAGAAAAATGTAGTCAGTGGTTTCTAAAGGTGTCACTATATGACATTAACGTCTAACTTATGTCTCTGTTCGTTAAGTAGCACTAGGTGTTGCACGCACATTCGCAACACGAAACAAAAATGGTGGCTATACTTATAGAGTGTACACTAAAAAAAAAAAACCGTGCTTACATTTCCGTTGTGGGGAATGACAGCTTCCTGGTTATGCTGACAAATGTTTATCCCGTAATGCGACGCAACGCATAGATGGGTTTAAAAAACCGTCTAGGCTTGCTGACAATGCCAGACCACACACGGCTTGGTAAACTCATGAGAAAATTAACTATCCAGGGTGGGAAATTCTGAAATATCCACCTTACAGCCCAGACTTAACCCCGTGCGATTTCCACCTTTCTGGTCCACTGAAAACCACCTTGGTTGGAGACATTTTGCGAATGGCGCAATGATAAATGTGAAGTGAAAATGTGGTTCAGAAAACAGAGCACGAAGTTCTATGTGGCAGGTTTAGGAGGACTGACAAAAACGATGGAACAAGTGCATTAATGTTGGTGGAAAGTATTAAAAATAAAATGGACAGTGAATGTGTAAAAATGAATATGTTTTAAGTTGTTATAGTCTTCACTTTTTTTTTTTTTTAACATTTGTGACTTACTTATTGACGACGACGACGACGAAGAAGAAGAAGAAGAAGAAGAAGAAGAAGAAGAAGAAGAAGAAGAAGAAGAAGAAGAAGAAGAAGAAGAAGAAGAAGAAGAAGAAGAACTAATAGTTAGAGATTTTAATAAGTTGGATTGTACACAGTTCGATCAGACACACATCTCTATGTAAGACTCACCAGGAGTAAATCGTTAAACAGGAAAACTTCTCTTTGATGAAGCCCAATCTTCTCCTTTTTGTTAGGGTCATGAACTTCGTACAGGCGACAGTAGCACACTAGACGTCGGTGAGGCAGGCTCAAGGTCTGAAACCCAACATAAAAGAGAACTTAGGTCATATCTATATTATTCCCTTGTGGGTTCTCGGTTCCCGTTGTTGAGAAAACAAAAATAGACCCACTGCCTTTCCAACAAGCATGTCGTAAGACTCGACTAATTCAGGACTTCCTTTAAAGTAGCCTGTACATCTGCCTGAGCGGCCCGAAACTAACTGCAACTTCTTGTTCTTCTTCTTCTTCTTCTTCTGCTTCTCCTTCGTCGTCGTCATCATCTTTGTCTTTTGCTTCTTCTTCGTCATAGCCTTGTTCTTTCTTTCTTTCTTCTTCTTCTTTCTTCTTCTTCTTTCTTCTTCTTCTTCTTCTTCTTCTTCTTCTTTCTTCTTCTTCTTTCTTCTTCTTCTTCTTCTTTCTTCTTCTTCTTCTTCTTCTTCTTCTTTATTGTTATTCAGATTGGCTGCTACATTTGCCCCTTTCGGCCAACACATCTGACTTCTGCATGCATTTGTTTAAGGTTTGAGGTTTGAACACCTGATCAACATCTTTGCACACAGGTAGTAACCTATAGGTGCTCCGTTCTTCTTCTAACTCATGTCTAAGTCCTAAGAAGCTCAGCACAGTGCACATGTTCTGTAGCACCAGCGAGGATCCTGAAATACTTTGGGTAGATTTTAAACTCAAAAATTTTGCCCGGTCAGAGCCGTTAGGCTACTTTTTTCGATTTCCAATTGCCAAGGGATTTCTTTTTTTATGTGCGCAACAATGCACACGGGCGTCCGATCTCACTACCCGGATACCAAGGGGAATTACTAGAAGACCAAGTCCAAAAAATCTCAGTCCCTACCGGGGATTGAACCCGGAACCTCTAGCTCTCGAGGCGGACACCATGCCTCGAGACCACGCAGCCCCCACAGGTATTTGTTGAAAGCGTTAGTTTTCCAGGATATACGTACAACCGTTTAGTGTTTTACTGGGATACAAAGTGGTTATAAAGTTCTCATTTTACATACTTGTTATTTTATCGTCATCATCAATTTCCACGTCTGCAGTTAAGCGTTGTGGGGAGGAACAAATTGCGATCCACTGCTAGATGGGAGGCAGTGGCTGTTGTCATTTTCTGTCTATGTAGAAGCTCTTTAATGTCATCAATCCATTCTCTTCTAGGTCGGCCTTTAGCTTTGACTTAGATTTGTTCATGTGTAGTGACTATGTTGGTAGTTGTTCTAGCTGCAGTCTTACTGAAGGACGAAACCATTTGATCATCTGCTGCAGGATGTTGCTCCTGCTGTGTCTTATAATATCATTTCTAACTTTGTCTCGGATAGTTAAGTTGGCTGTCTTTTTCAGGCATCTTATTTCACAGGTTTCATCTCTAAGTAGGTTACCCTTTGATAATGTCCAATTGTGGCACTGTACCACATTGTGGGCATGTACATGTTGTTTTTCTTAGCGCTCTTACTTTTGTTTAGATGTCTTAATAACTGTGTCAATTGGCATACAGGTGCCCTGGCTCGTTGACATCTTATTTCAATTTTCTGATCTATTCTCTGGTCCTCTGAGAGTATACTTCCTAGATATTTAAATTCTTTAACTTGTTTCAGACAAGTACCTTTCAACCCTGTATGTAGTGGACTATGAATTCTTCTGACCAGCTTTACTTCAGTTGTTGTAGTATTGATTGTCATGTTATATCTTCTGCATGTTGAACTCAGTCTGTTTAAATGTTCTTGCAGTATTCCCCTCATTGAATGAAGAACAGGCACTGATAGTCTGCATATAGCAGTTCGTTTAATGTATGTGGATCTAATTTTGCTTCTGGAAAGTAAAGTTCCTCATTTTCTGAGTTTTTTACATTTTCGATAATTTTTACTATTGTTTCAAGTGTTGCTTTGTTTACAGCTTTCGAGTGTTCAATTAAGATAGGAATTGTACTACGAATATGTAGATAATCACACTAACACCGTGTCATTAATATGGTAAATTAATTATGCTCTTAGTGTAATGTTTATTATCCTCGTCTATTTTAACTTGTCGGCTCTGTGGCTAAGTCGTTGCGAACGCTTTGTAATGCCGGGGTCCTGGGTTCGATCTCAGCTGCGGGCCATGTGCCTTGCGTTGGTTTCGACAGTGGTATCAAGAAAGCCGACCGTCCAGCAGCAATGGCAAACTTCTTCTTCTTCACTTCCTCTTTTACCGCTTTGGGTGTCGGGGGAGATATAAGGTTATGTCTCTAGCTCTTCTGGCCGCCTCGACCATAGGCACATCGTGCTGTTGTAGAGTTTCTCTGATGTCAGCGAATTGGACCAAATCACTTACGATGCGTCAGGGAACAAATGTATCTACACAGCGCCCTGACTTGCCCGAGGTTCCGTTCTGCAGCCACGGGGAACAGCAAAGCACATCCCTGCAGCAAATGGCAGGATTTAATCATTTTTGAAGTTTTAAACGGTGAAAAACACGTCAGATCTGTTAACTTTGCGAGCCAGGCAGCACGCGACCGATGATGAATCAGGTCAAGGTTTGTTGAGGAATATCCCCACGGTTGAAAGCATAAACAAACACACACGCACGCGCGCGCGCGAGCACACAATCACACACAAGCAAAGCCAATAAAAATATTAACAAACAAAAGGACCATCATTCTTATTGTACTAGGGCGGAGAAGCCCTAAGTACCGAGATAAAAAATAAAGGAAAATATGAAGATGGTTCGTTTAGGTGGGGACTAGAAAGAAGAATATTCTAGTCCAGGCAAGAGATCTTCTGTGTAAAGTCTAATATAGCCCAGGTAACGAATAAACTAAATTAAAAACTAATAAATAAACTAGGCACACTAACTACTAAAAGTCCTAAGCTGAAGGAAACAACTGTAACTATGAATACAACGTTGAACATAATTTTTATTTAACTTCACATCAGCATGGCCAAAAGTAACGACATAAACGACCACGTGCTGGAACAAAACCTCAAATATACAGCAATCTACCATTTAACTATTTCTTGGCAAGAATGCAAATGACAATTATTATTGAATCTAACCAAAGGAACGTACCATACCGAGCCGATCCAATCTAGCGACGCCCAGCCATTCGATCTGACACACCTGTACATGTACGTTGCGACCAAGTGCAGTTGACAACGACAACAGGGCGTTTTGACCGTAACAAGCCGGAGCGGCCACCAGATAGGAGAAGGGGCAAATAAATCAGTCGGCCGTTTAAATACCCCGTGGGCTGATTTTTCTCCATCTCCCGTCTGACTATTAACTGCCAATGTTTCGCCTATTTGCCGGTTGGCGTTTTCAAACCAGGATAAACCTTCAAAGACCTTTAATCTGTTGTACTGTAGTCTTCGTCGCTTCCACCCCGTTACACGTCGGATTATTATTTTTGTTGACGTCCCGGCAACCACACAATATGTAACATAAATTGTCTAAAAATCATCCCCCAACTCCTGTTCTACATCCAACAGAGTTACTGGCCATAGCCACCTGAAATAAAATCATCCCCCTGACATTATGTAATCACTAGTCACTTGCAGTACCACTAATAACATTCACCCAAAAATAGCTGACATCGATATATGATCAAAGCATGACTCGTCCCAAGGAAACTGGATAAGGAACGTATAAGTCCCAAATAAGAAATTACAAAGATGGCAGTAGTCATGAAACATCCAGTGAACATTTGCGTTCGAGTTTCAGCTACCATCTGCAAAATCACTACAAATCCCCCCTCTACATCAATAATGGCGATATCATCGGAACACGTTAGCATGTGCGCTTGGGTCCGAGACACCATCAGAGTAGAACAAACCCCCAATTAATCCGCTCCTCGCTAGAACAATGCGTTAAACACATACCAAATCACTACTAAAACACAACAAGCAAAACCTTAAAAAAAATACATGTTACTGCAATAAAAACATAGTAATCAGTAAACATCCGGATTCTTGATCAGTTGGATTTCCTCTCCGACGTCCAGTAATTCTTCGTAGATAAGTTGTCATAATATTCAATACCTCAGCCGCGGGGCTTACAATGGACATTGTCTCGGCCGCTGGGCCATCGAGAGACATAACACACTCTTGCCTCGGCCGCGTGGCCCTCGAGAGACATATCGGACATTACCTCGGCTTTGTAATAGCCTACAATTGACTGATTGGACATTACCTCGGCTTTGTAAAAGCCTACAATTACCTCGGCTTTTGCATAGCCTACAAATAGACACTTTCGTTTACTACCTCGGCCAAAGGCCTACAAAAGACATTGTCTCAGCCGCGTGGCCCTCACACTTCGCTGACAGCCTTCGCCCTAGCAAGACGTTGAACGCGCAAGCCCGCCTCGCCTGAACACGTTGCCCGCTAACTATCCATTCGTTGCCTGATTTTCGATAGCCAGCTACTGGACTGAATCGCTTGATATTCGGCTGAGTCTGTCTCGACTGAGCTATCGGAATCGGCTGCGGGTGGGTCATTAGCAGCCCGTGTACGCACCTAGCCAACAACAACTACCAGCAACAAAGATCTACAAGAATCAACAGAGGAAGGAACAACGCCCTAGGTAATTATAATTTACATTATAAACTCTCTAAACCGAAACCTAGGGCGTGCGTTTAACCTCTAAATAAATTCGAGAACTTTTTATAATCGCCGTAGAAAATGGACACTGCGCCCATTACGATTGAATCACCAGGATCACCAGCACAGGGGACTGCTCCTCCGGAAGCCGACCCTTCAGGGGTGCCTGATGCCGCCTCAGTAGCGACGCAAGGACCCCCTCGCCAACGCAAGCAGCGGCAGCCTGAGACCAGCACACCAGACATCATGCAGTGCTCGCGCTGCAATAAGGCGTGGCATACAGCTTCGTCCTGCCGCAGCAGCCTCTCGTGCAGATACTGTTCTGGTACGCACGAATTCAAGGAGTGCCCGCTGGCTAAAATTGACACCAATTTTAAAAGACCGAACAGCAACCGCAAGTGCTCCAACTGTTCCGGTGCGCACGGCGCGAGATACATGGGCTGCCCGTATCTCCAGCAGTGCAAAAGGTCACTTAGAACCGCCCACGAAGCAGCCAGACAGAGATACGTGGCACCCAGGTCCTCAGCAGCACCAAAGCAACCGAGTGGGAAGCCAGCACAACGGACAACAGACAGACTAACCGACAAGACGATCACAGCCGCAATGGACCCTGAAATCTCGCTACAAATTTCTGAAATTTTAGCGGAAATCAGAGCTCTCCGCCAAGAAAAGTCCGACACCGACGCTGACAGAACGCAGATGCTAGACCTGATTTCGCAGATGCGTGACGAAATCAAAGCACTGAAAGACGACAGACAAGAACAAGTATCGCAGCAAACAAAGTGGCTAGCAGAGGCTGCACGAATGCAAGAAAACCTGACAGAAATGACACTAAAATTACAAGCAGAAAAAGCTGCAGACGAGACCCGCCGACAGGAAGAAAGGGAGGAGAGACGAAAGGAAACCGACGCACTTAGGGAAGCCCGCGAGAGCACTTACAAAGAAGTCACCCTTATGATCCAGACAAAAGCAGAAGCCGAAGCTGCAGTGCTGGCGGCAAGAACAGAGCGCGCCCTGCTAGAGAAAGCAAGAGAGGCCTCCAGCAAAACTGTAAAACAACCAAATACCGACAAAAGCACACTTACCGAAGCGGTAGTGATGCAGCACCAGGAACAGATGACAGACCCCGATATGAACGGAGAACCAAGCGGTGAGACAGCCACCAGGCAGGCAGTCACGCCACTCAGCAGCCTGAAACCAGTAGCTGACGCAACTTGCGAGGCTGACCTCGAGGCATTGCTTGAAGAATACAACGAGCATGTTGTCCCGCACAAGCTGGTGTACGACGACGAAGAAAGTAGGCGCTACTGCGTTGAATACCACTGGGAAACCATCAATAAAAAAGACAAAACACCAGAAGAAGAAGAAGCAGGCCAACTACTTAACAAAGTCTATGACGAATTTAATGCGGCCCTGATCCAATTTCGCAAGAGAAATTGGAATAACGGCACTCCCAAGAGACGAGGCCGCCGCCAATTCTAAGAGCCGCAGAAAGAGCCCACCAAACAAGCCGCCATCTTTAAGGACAGCCTAAAACACAACAACCAACAACCGGACAGCGGGTCGACGTACCGGAGCCACTCCCACCCGCTCCGCCCCACTGTCAAATAATTACGTAATCACCATTGAACTAACCAAAATCTTAATATAGTTTATTTTCAGAAAAAAGAAGACACCCCACGTGTATGTTAATAAATGCATTTCTATTGTATTTCAGACCAAGTGCCCTCAGCCGACCAGGGTGGATCCTGCCTCTATCTGTCACTCTCATTCTCCCGACCTCACTATCACATCTACTGGCACATTCGGGCAAACTGACCTCTCATTTGCAGTCTATCTTACCTCCACTACTTCTCCACACTCCGTGAAAAAAAAAGAAAAAAAAAAAATTTTTTTTTTTTTTTTGGGGCCGATCACAACAACAGATTGTGACGGCCCTGTTTGTCCTAAAAAGGAACATTGTTCGTATCGACGGCGCAACGGATATTTGTTTGGCTTTTTCCGGCGGCTTTTAGATCGGCAACCAAGCAGCAACAGGGCACCAGCACAGCGACCAGCACGAGGCAAACCAAGCACCAGCAACAGTCAGCTAATACCTATCAATATCACCGCAAAGAGATCTGGCACACACCAGAACCCAAAACCGCAAAACAACGCAGCACAGCAAGGAAGCAAACAACCATAATATCAGGTGTGACAACACACCACAAATAAAAGGAAACCACATAAGACAGCAAAGGACCCTTCTTCGATATAGCAGGCCTCCGGGCAGCTGAAAGAGGATCAAGTTTGGAATTTTTCTTGGACAACTGGCATTGGCTGGCGCGTGGCCCTCGAGAGACATAACACTCTTGTCTCGGCCGCGTGGCCATCGAGAGACATAACGGACATTACCTCGGCCTCATGGAAGGCCTACAATTACCTAGGCTTTGGCATAGCCTGCAAATAGACATTTTCGTTTACTACCTCGGCCAAAGGCCTACAAAAGACATTGTCTCGGCCGCGTGGCCATCGAGAGACATAACACACTCTTTGTCTCGGCCGCGTGGCCATCAGAGACACATCACCACTTTTGCCAATGTCTCGGCCGCCAAGAGACAATCCTCTCGTCACTGCCAACACCGCTTGGCTTTCAAGTGACATTCAACAATTACCTCGGCCGAAGCCTACAATGAGAATGGAACGCAATTACCTCGGCCGAAGCCTACAATGTTTCAACTGGTACCAGCAATGTTGAAAAACGTCATTGCTTAAGTGGCTCGGTCGGTGTACTTTAAACAAGGCTCCCTACTATACAAACAGACCTACGGTTAAACCTTGATGTGGAAACAACAAGATAAACTGACCCAAAGTTCAGGTCGAGACGTATACAAGCCACTCCGTAAACAATAGACAAAACCATTCCTAGTCGACAATAGACACTGACCACTAACTTAACAATAGACGCCGACTACTGCTAGTGAAAACAAAACTAACATCTGATCACACAATAAAACTACACAGGCCGCACCTACACACAAGTCCTAAACCAAATTAAAATCAACACGCGATAATCTGAGACGACTAGACCTGGCAAATTAAACAACACAACGCTACTCATCCGTGAACAAGATGATATAAAACCTAACTATGAACAACCCAAGTCTTCGATAACGAAACCACACACGTGGGCGAACATATTTAAAGTCTGAAATAAAAGAGCACGTGGGTGCCATAAAAACCGAATTTAAAATTTAAAAATCACTACTATTACCTGCACAAACTAGAACTATGTGAATTAAATATTGTCACATCTAACTAAACAAAAATCAAAAGACTGTAATATAGAAGCCCCACAAGTTGGGCGCCATTTAAATCAGCCATTTAAAAATCAATCTAAACTATGAACTACTATTATTACTTTAACTAACTAGGCTAGACACAAAATATCTAATGACCACCAAAATCCTGCCGACGACGCCATTTGTACTAGGGCGGAGAAGCCCTAAGTACCGAGATAAAAAATAAAGGAAAATATGAAGATGGTTCGTTTAGGTGGGGACTAGAAAGAAGAATATTCTAGTCCAGGCAAGAGATCTTCTGTGTAAAGTCTAATATAGCCCAGGTAACGAATAAACTAAATTAAAAACTAATAAATAAACTAGGCACACTAACTACTAAAAGTCCTAAGCTGAAGGAAACAACTGTAACTATGAATACAACGTTGAACATAATTTTTATTTAACTTCACATCAGCATGGCCAAAAGTAACGACATAAACGACCACGTGCTGGAACAAAACCTCAAATATACAGCAATCTACCATTTAACTATTTCTTGGCAAGAATGCAAATGACAATTATTATTGAATCTAACCAAAGGAACGTACCATACCGAGCCGATCCAATCTAGCGACGCCCAGCCATTCGATCTGACACACCTGTACATTCTGTACGTTGCGACCAAGTGCAGTTGACAACGACAACAGGGCGTTTTGACCGTAACAAGCCGGAGCGGCCACCAGATAGGAGAAGGGGCAAATAAATCAGTCGGCCGTTTAAATACCCCGTGGGCTGATTTTTCTCCATCTCCCGTCTGACTATTAACTGCCAATGTTTCGCCTATTTGCCGGTTGGCGTTTTCAAACCAGGATAAACCTTCAAAGACCTTTAATCTGTTGTACTGTAGTCTTCGTCGCTTCCACCCCGTTACATTATCAAGAAGCTCAAAAATGTAAGAGCTCAGGCAATTTAGCTCCTCGCCCATTTTGTGGGAGGGTTGAAGACAACCCCCATCAATAATCTGTGGGTTTATTTAAGGGCGGGGGCAGGGAGAGGGGGCGGGGCGTGTAGTGGTTGTGGTTTATAGAATTTCTCTATAGAAAGTTCGCAGGAAGGTTACGTTTCCACAACCCTTCCCCCCCCCCAAGAAGAAGAAGAAGGAGAAGAAGAAGAAGAAGAAGAAGAAGAAGAAGAAGAAGAAGAAGAAGAAGAAGAAGAAGAAGAAGAAGAAGAAGAAGAAGAAGAAGAAGAAGAAGAAGAAGAAGAAGAAGAAAAAGAAGAAGAAAAAGAAGAGAAAGAACAATCACAAAAGGAAGAAAAAGAAGAACACTCAGAAAACACGGAAACAGAAGAAGAAGAAGAAGAAGAAGAAGAAGAAGAAGAAGAAGAAGAAGAAGAAGAAGAAGAAGAAGAAGAAGAAGAAGAAGAAGAAGAAGAAGAAGAAGAAGAAGAAGAAGAAGAAGAAGAAGAAGCAGAAGAAGAAGAAGAAGAAGAAGAAGAAGAAGAAGAAGAAAAAGAAGAAGAAGAAGAAGAAGAAGAAGGAGAAGAAGAAGAATGTAATTAAACACCTACCGGTTTCTTGCCAATGATCGTCTGCTCTACTCTCATCACCTGGGTGACCTGATCGACTCCAGCCTTGAACTCCAGAGATTTGATTCTTTCATATATACCGGTCAGAAGCTCGGGATCGATATCTTCTCCGTCATCGATTCCTTAAAAAGCGAAAAACAAAACAAAAAAACACCACTTCAGTACACCTCGCTTATCTAAGTAAGCAGTCGAAATCACTGTCATATAGCCAGCAAAACACCCCTATGCTAGTAGTTCCGTCCACAGTCTATACATCTGTATGCAAATTGTATGTATTCAAATAGGGACTATTCCATTATGTATATATTCCTTCAATAGAAAGTATGGGTCAGGAAATAATAAAGGAACCTTGTTCAATCCTAAATCTATTAGGAGTGAGTTATATTATGAATTCACTACCAGGTAAGGGCCAATTTTGTATGTTTTTGGAGCGCTAAATGCGCTGACATGCTGGGACATACAACACCGCCGATACCACATACCCTTCCCCCTCTCCTCCTGAGAGAGTGCTGCAACCTATGTCACACGTATTCTCTTTCTCTGAATGAAAACGTATGGAAGACAGCCGAGAAAGCTTTTGGAGCAAACAGTACACATAGACATCACCGTAACCTTCAGCAAAGTTGACGATCCTGAGCCAGCATCAATCAAAAGTGACCTAGTGTGGAGCAGATCCAAATGGGAAGAACTCCGTAAGATTTACTATCCTGGCTTAACGTTGACCTCTATCAGATGTCGAAACGCTGCCTCTACACCTCCGACACAATACAGTGTGAAACACCTTGTGAAGTTCTTCTCGCCTTTCCGATACTGTTATGCATTCTTCGCCTACCCATTCACTAGCAAGTGAGGCGTTTTCGCGAATGAAGCTACAACTAAATCTGCAACCATGTCGGATGCCCGTCTCTCTAGCGTAGTTGGCTGATCCGGATTGCGCGGTGAGCCGGTGACGAACTCCTTGTGGTCCGGGTTCACTCCCGGCGGTGGGCAGAAAAGCCACATTTCTCCCAGATTTACGGTATTTAAAATGGAATCAATGCCGAAAGGTTGCGATGTCTATAATACCGAGCCTACGGTTTAACAACTCATGGCTTTTGGATACTAAAACAAACAAACAAACAAACAGCAACCATGACGGAACTGCAAGGACGGCAAGTGAAACGTGGTATGGCTAGGCAAGAGCATTATCATTTTAGGAAGCCAAAGAAGAATCAACTAACACAGATATGTGGTCTTCCGCTGCCACATGACACTGGATTTATTTATGAAGGGATCGGGGCAGTTATTAAACGACTGGTTCGATGTACAATGAAAATAATATGTCAGCCAACTAACCAGCTAACTAACTAAATAATGAGCTGATAGAGTTTGATGTTTGTAAAGCAGAAATGTCAATGCTCGTAGGTTGATAGGTGCTTTGCTGAAAAAAAAAAAATGTTACGTTCAACAGCATCCTGAAAAGGGGAGCATTAAATTATAACTGTGACCTTGTTAAGTGTGCCATATAAAATGGCTATTAGCATTGCACGCCACCAAAAGCAAAAAAAAAAAAAAAAAAAAAAAAAAAAACCAGTGTTGATGCGATCAAAGGAGACAGACCCAATTACTATCTCGACCGAAGATGAAGTCGTCTACCGGCCAACCAGTGGGCGACCAGGTCGTCGGTGTTCATTCTCGTGGAATTATAAAGAGTCTAAATGCAGGGAAATTGTGGCTTCTGAGACAAGTATAGCGGATACCTTGACAAGCCAGGGAAAATAACAACGATTGTCTTCAGAATAACAGAACAACAAAAGTAAAATATTGTAAGTCAGTCTTCTTCTTCTTTCGTTCGCCTGAAATAAGTTGTCTATATCAGCAGTTTTGTCTCTTGTATAAATTTCACTGTCGTTGTTAGTTCATTCAGTGGTCCATAGAGTTTACGTTCCACTGTTGTTCTTTCTGGCCAAAAGGTTTGCCTCAATGTGTCAAAATCGGTGCAGTCCTGGAGTACATGCTCTGCTGTCTGGGGCACATTTCCACAGGTGCACATGGCTGATACACCTATCTTGAATTTTGTGTACATGTGGTTACGTAATCGGTTGTGCCCTGTTCTGAGGCGGAGGATAATGACTTGTTCTGGTCTGTCCATAATAAAATAGTTGTCTTGTGCTGGGGCTGGTGGGTTCATGATCGATTTAATTGATTTCTTTTCTAAAAATTTTTACAAACGA
>CAJHNH020006078.1:0-15150 GCA_905116865.2 Candidula unifasciata
AATTGTTTGGGACTCAATGTTTAGTGGTAGAACACAAACAAGTTGTTAGGAACATTTCTTCGTCAAATTTGTTTTTCACTTTTATCTTATCTATTTTTCTATCACCTATGAGCTCCAAAGTGTCCAATTTCTCATCTAGAGTATGTCGTCAAGTGTGAAATGATAGACTGAGACTTAATTGGCAACTTTTTGGAGAATATGATTTTGGCCAAACGCGAAAGGCATAAATTCTGGAAAAATGTCACTTGTGGTCATTTTTATGATATCTCAATTGTTGAACCCAGATTGTACCAAAATGCCAAATCATACATTCAGTTTACCTACTCTGCATCTAGCGTGTCTATTCATGTGTAAAATAATTGTTTGGGACTCAATGTTTAGTGGTAGGACACAAACAAGTTGTTATGAACAATTCTTCGTAAAATTTGTTTTTCACTTTTATCTTATCTATTTTTCTGTCACCTATGAGCTCCAAAGTGTCCAATTTCTCATCTAGAGTATCTCGTCAAGTGTGAAATGATAGACTGAGACTAAATTGGCAACTTTTTGGAAAATATGATTTTGGCCAAACGCGAAAGGCATAAATTCTGGAAAAATGTCACTTGTGGTCATTTTTATGTTATCTCAATTGTTGCCCCCAGATTGTACCAAAATGCCAAATCATACATTCAGTTTACCTACTCTGCATCTAGCGTGTCTATTCATGTGTAAAATAATTGTCTGGGACTCAATGTTTAGTGGTAGAACACAAACAAGTTGTTAGGAACATTTCTTCGTAAAATTTGTTTTTCACTTTTATCTTATCTATTTTTCTGTCACCTATGAGCTCCAAAGTGTCCAATTTCTCATCTAGAGTATCTCGTCAAGTGTGAAATGATAGACTGAGACTAAATTGGCAACTTTTTGGAGAATATGATTTTGGCCAAACGCGAAAGGCATAAATTCTGGAAAAATGTCACTTGTGGTCATTTTTATGTTATCTCAATTGTTGCCCCCAGATTGTACCAAAATGCCAAATCAGGCATTCAGTTTACCTACTCTGCATCTAGCGTGTCTATTCATGTGTAAAATAATTGTCTGGGACTCACTGTTTAGTGGTAGGACACAAACAAGTTGTTAGGAACAATTCTTCGTAAAATTTGTTTTTCACTTTTATCTTATCTATTTTTCTGTCACCTATGAGCTCCAAAGTGTCCAATTTCTCATCTAGAGTATCTCGTCAAGGGTGAAATGATAGACTGAGACTAAATTTACAACTTTTTGGAGAATATGATTTTGGCCAAACGCGAAAGGCATAAATTCTGGAAAAATGTCACTTGTGGTCATTTTTATGATATCTCAATTGTTGAACCCAGATTGTACCAAAATGCCAAATCATACATTCAGTTTACCTACTCTGCATCTAGCGTGTCTATTTATGTGTAAAATAATTGTTTGGGACTCAATGTTTAGTGGTAGAACACAAACAAGTTGTTATGAACAATTCTTCGTAAAATTTGTTTTTCACTTTTATCTTATCTATTTTTCTGTCACCTATAAGCTTCAAAGTGTCCAATTTCTCATCTAGAGTATCTCGTCAAGTGTGAAATGATAGACTGAGACTAAATTGACAACTTTTTGGAAAGTATGATTTTGGCCAAACGCGAAAGGCATAAATTCTGCAAAAATGTCACTTGTGGTCATTTTTATGTTATCTCAATTGTTTGCCCCAGATTGTACCAAAATGCCAAATCAGACATTCAGTTTAACTACTCTGCATCTAGCGTGTCTATTCATGTGTAAAATAATTGTCTGGGACTCACTGTTTAGTGGTAGGACACAAACAAGTTGTTAGGAACATTTCTTCGTAAAATTTGTTTTTCACTTTTATCTTATCTATTTTTCTGTCACCTATGAGCTCCAAAGTGTCCAATTTCTCATCTAGAGTATCTCGTCAAGTGTGAAATGATAGACTGAGACTAAATTGGCAACTTTTTTGAAAATATTATTTTGGCCAACGCGAAAGGCATAAATTCTGGAAAAATGTCACTTGTGGTCATTTTTATGTTATCTCAATTGTTGCCCCCAGATTGTACCAAAATGCCAAATCAGACATTCAGTTTACCTACTCTGCATCTAGCGTGTCTATTCATGTGTAAAATAATTGTCTGGGACTCAATGTTTAGTGGTAGGACACAAACAAGTTGTTATGAACAATTCTTCGTAAAATTTGTTTTTTTCAATTTTATCTTATCTATTTTTCTGTCACCAACGAGCTCCAAAGTGTCCAATTTATCATCTAGAGTATCTCGTCAAGTGTGAAATGATAGACTGAGACTAAATTGGCAACTTTTTTGCAAATATATTTTGGCCAAACGCGTAAGGCATAAATTCTGCAAAATTGTCACTTGTGGTCATTTTTATGTTATCTCAATTGTTGCCCCCAGATTGTACCAAAATGCCAAATCAGACATCCAGTTTAACTACTCTGCATCTAGCGTGTCTATTCATGTGTAAAATAATTGTCTGGGACTCACTGTTTAGTGGTAGGACACAAACAAGTTGTTAGGAACATTTCTTCGTAAAATTTGTTTTTCACTTTTATCTTATCTATTTTTCTGTCACCTATGAGCTTCAAAGTGTCCAATTTCTCATCTAGAGTATCTCGTCAAGTGTGAAATGATAGACTGAGACTAAATTGGCAACTTTTTTGCAAATATTATTTTGGCCAAACGCGAAAGGCATAAATTCTACAAAATTGTCACTTGTGGTCATTTTTATGTTATCTCAATTGTTGCCCCCAGATTGTAAAAAAATGCCAAATCAGACATTCAGTTTAACTACTCTGCATCTAGCGTGTCTATTCATGTGTAAAATAATTGTCTGGGACTCACTGTTTAGTGGTAGGACACAAACAAGTTGTTATGAACATTTCTTCGTAAAATTTGTTTTTCACTTTTATCTTATCTATTTTTCTGTCACCAACGAGCTCCAAAGTGTCCAATTTATCATCTAGAGTATCTCGTCAAGTGTGAAATGATAGACTGAGACTAAATTGGCAACTTTTTGGAAAATATGATTTTGGCCAAACGCGAAAGGCATAAATTCTGGAAAAATGTCACTTGTGGTCATTTTTATGTTATCTCAATTGTTGCCCCCAGATTGTACCAAAATGCCAAATCAGACATCCAGTTTACCTACTCTGCATCTAGCGTGTCTATTCATGTGTAAAATAATTGTCTGGGACTCAATGTTTAGTGGTAGGACACAAACAAGTTGTTAGGAACAATTCTTCGTAAAATTTGTTTTTCACTTTTATCTTATCTATTTTTCTGTCACCAACGAGCTCCAAAGTGTCCAATTTCTCATCTAGAGTATCTCGTCAAGTGTGAAATGATAGACTGAGACTAAATTGGCAACTTTTTTTGCAAATATGATTTTGGCCAAACGCGAAAGGCATAAATTCTGCAAAATTGTCACTTGTGGTCATTTTTATGTTATCTCAATTGTTGCCCCCAGATTGTAAAAAAATGCCAAATCAGACATCCAGTTTAACTACTCTGCATCTAGCGTGTCTATTCATGTGTAAAATAATTGTCTGGGACTCACTGTTTAGTTGTAGGACACAAACAAGTTGTTAGGAACATTTCTTCGTAAAATTTGTTTTTCACTTTTATCTTATCTATTTTTCTGTCACCAACGAGCTCCAAAGTGTCCAATTTCTCATCTAGAGTATCTCGTCAAGTGTGAAATGATAGACTGAGACTAAATTGGCAATTTTTTTTTGCAAATATTATTTTGGCCAAACGCGTAAGGCATAAATTCTGCAAAAAATTGTCACTTGTGGTCATTTTTATGTTATCTCAATTGTTGCCCCCAGATTGTACCAAAATGCCAAATCAGACATTCAGTTTACCTACTCTGCATCTAGCGTGTCTATTCATGTGTAAAATAATTGTCTGGGACTCAATGTTTAGTGGTAGGACACAAACAAGTTGTTAGGAACAATTCTTCGTAAAATTTGTTTTTCACTTTTATCTTATCTATTTTTCTGTCACCAACGAGCTCCAAAGTGTCCAATTTCTCATCTAGAGTATCTCGTCAAGTGTGAAATGATAGACTGAGACTAAATTGGCATTTTTTTTGCAAATATAATTTTGGCCAAACGCGTAAGGCATAAATTCTGCAAAATTGTCACTTGTGGTCATTTTTATGTTATCTCAATTGTTGCCCCCAGATTGTACCAAAATGCCAAATCAGACATCCAGTTTAACTACTCTGCATCTAGCGTGTCTATTCATGTGTAAAATAATTGTCTGGGACTCACTGTTTAGTGGTAGGACACAAACAAGTTGTTAGGAACATTTCTTCGTAAAATTTGTTTTTCACTTTTATCTTATCTATTTTTCTGTCACAAACGAGCTCCAAAGTGTCCAATTTATCATCTAGAGTATCTCGTCAAGTGTGAAATGATAGACTGAGACTAAATTGGCAATTTTTTTTGCAAATATTATTTTGGCCAAACGCGTAAGGCATAAATTCTGCAAAATTGTCACTTGTGGTCATTTTTATGTTATCTCAATTGTTGCCCCCAGATTGTACCAAAATGCCAAATCAGACATTCAGTTTACCTACTCTGCATCTAGCGTGTCTATTCATGTGTAAAATAATTGTCTGGGACTCAATGTTTAGTGGTAGGACACAAACAAGTTGTTAGGAACATTTCTTCGTAAAATTTGTTTTTCACTTTTATCTTATCTATTTTTCTGTCACCAACGAGCTCCAAAGTGTCCAATTTATCATCTAGAGTATCTCGTCAAGTGTGAAATGATAGACTGAGACTAAATTGGCAACTTTTTTTGCAAATATTATTTTAGCCAAACGCGTAAGGCATAAATTCTGCAAAATTGTCACTTGTGGTCATTTTTATGTTATCTCAATTGTTGCCCCCAGATTGTACCAAAATGCCAAATCAGACATTCAGTTTAACTACTCTGCATCTAGCGTGTCTATTCATGTGTAAAATAATTGTCTGGGACTCACTGTTTAGTGGTAGGACACAAACAAGTTGTTAGGAACATTTCTTCGTAAAATTTGTTTTTCACTTTTATCTTATCTATTTTTTCTGTCACCAACGAGCTCCAAAGTGTCCAATTTATCATCTAGAGTATCTCGTCAAGTGTGAAATGATAGACTGAGACTAAATTGGCAACTTTTTTGCAAATATTATTTTGGCCAAACGCGAAAGGCATAAATTCTGAAAAATTGTCACTTGTGGTCATTTTTATGTTATCTCAATTGTTTGCCCCCAGATTGTACCAAAATGCCAAATCAGACATTCAGTTTACCTACTCTGCATCTAGCGTGTCTATTCATGTGTAAAATAATTGTCTGGGACTCACTGTTTAGTGGTAGGACACAAACAAGTTGTTAGGAACAATTCTTCGTAAAATTTGTTTTTCACTTTTATCTTATCTATTTTTCTGTCACCTACGAGCTCCAAAGTGTCCAATTTCTCATCTAGAGTATCTCGTCAAGTGTGAAATGATAGACTGAGACTAAATTGGCAACTTTTTGGAAAAATATGATTTTGGCCAAACGCGAAAGGCATAAATTCTGGAAAAATGTCACTTGTGGTCATTTTTATGTTATCTCAATTGTTGCCCCCAGATTGTACCAAAATGCCAAATCAGACATTCAGTTTACCTACTCTGCATCTAGCGTGTCTATTCATGTGTAAAATAATTGTCTGGGACTCACTGTTTAGTGGTAGGACACAAACAAGTTGTTAGGAACATTTCTTCGTAAAATTTGTTTTTCACTTTTATCTTATCTATTTTTCTGTCACCAACGAGCTCCAAAGTGTCCAATTTATCATCTAGAGTATCTCGTCAAGTGTGAAATGATAGACTGAGACTAAATTGGCAACTTTTTTTGCAAATATGATTTTGGCCAAACGCGAAAGGCATAAATTCTGCAAAATTGTCACTTGTGGTCATTTTTATGTTATCTCAATTGTTGCCCCCAGATTGTACAAAAACGCTAAATCAGACATCCAGTTTAACTACTCTTCATCTAGCGTGTCTATTCATGTGTAAAATAATTGTCTGGGACTCACTGTTTAGTTGTAGGACACAAACAAGTTGTAAGGAACATTTCTTCGTAAAATTTGTTTTTCACTTTTATCTTATCTATTTTTCTGTCACCAACGGGCTCCAAAGTGTCCAAATTATCATTTGGAGTATCTCGTCAAGTATGAAATGATAAACTGAGACTAAATTGGCAACTTTTTTGCAAATATTTTTTTGGCCAAACGCGTAAGGCATAAATTCTGGAAAAATGTCACTTGTGGTCATTTTTATGTTATCTCAATTGTTGCCCCCTGATTGTACCAAAATGCCAAATCAGACATTCGTTTTACCTACTCTGCATCTAGCGTGTCTATTCATGTGTAAAATAATTGTCTGGGACTCAATGTTTAGTGGTAGGACACCAACAAGTTGTTAGGAACAATTCTTCGTAAAATTTGTTTTTCACTTTTATCTTATCTATTTTTCTGTTACCAACGAGCTCCAAAGTGTGCAATTTATCATCTCGAGTATCTCGACAAGTGTGAAATGATAGACAGAGACTAAATTGGCAACTTTTTGGAAAATATGATTTTGGCCAAACGCGTAAGGCATAAATTCTGCAAAATTGTCACTTGTGGTCATTTTTATGTTATCTCAATTGTTGCCCCCAGATTGTACAAAAATGCCAAATCAGACATCCAGTTTAACTACTCTGCATCTAGCGTCTCTATTCATGTGTAAAATAATTGTCTGGGACTCAATGTTTAGTGGTAGGACACAAACAAGTTGTTAGGAACAATTCTTCATAAAATTTGTTTTTCACTTTTATCTTATCTATTTTTCTGTCACCAACGAGCTCCAAAGTGTCCAAATTATCATCTGGAGTATCTCATCAAGTGTTAAATGATAGACTGAGACTAAATTGGCAACATTTTTGCAAATATTTTTTTGGCCAAACGCGAAAGGCATAAATTCTGCAAAATTGTCACTTGTGGTCATTTTTATGTTATCTCAATTGTTGCCCCCTATTGTACCAAAATGCCAAATCAGACATTCAGTTTACCTACTCTGCATCTAGCGTGTCTTTTCATGTGTAAAATAATTGTCTGGGACTCAATGTTTAGTGGTAGGACACAAACAAGTTGTTAGGAACAATTCTTCGTAAAATTTGTTTTTCACTTTTATCTTATCTATTTTTCTGTCACCAACGAGCTCCAAAGTGTCCAATTTATCATCTAGAGTATCTCGTCAAGTGTGAAATGATAGACTGAGACTAAATTGGCAACTTTTTGGCAAATATGATTTTGGCCAAACGCGTAAGGCATAAATTCTGCAAAATTGTCACTTGTGGTCATTTTTATGTTATCTCAATTGTTGCCCCCAGATTGTACAAAAATGCCAAATCAGACATCCAGTTTAACTACTCTGCATCTAGCGTGTCTATTCATGTGTAAAATAATTGTCTGGGACTCACTGTTTAGTGGTAGGACACAAACAAGTTGTTAGGAACATTTCTTCGTAAAATTTGTTTTTCACTTTTATCTTATCTATTTTTCTGTCACCTATGAGCTCCAAAGTGTCCAATTTTCATCTAGAGTATCTCGTCAAGTGTGAAATGATAGACTGAGACTAAATTGGCAACTTTTTTGCAAATATGATTTTGGCCAAACGCGAAAGGCATAAATTCTGGAAAAATGTCACTTGTGGTCATTTTTATGTTATCTCAATTGTTGCCCCCAGATTGTACAAAAATGCCAAATCAGACATTCAGTTTACCTACTCTGCATCTAGCGTGTCTATTCATGTGTAAAATAATTGTCTGGGACTCAATGTTTAGTGGTAGGACACAAACAAGTTGTTAGGAACAATTCTTCGTAAAATTTGTTTTTTCACTTTTATCTTATCTATTTTTCTGTCACCAACGAGCTCCAAAGTGTCCAATTTATCATCTAGAGTATCTCGTCAAGTGTGAAATGATAGACTGAGACTAAATTGGCAACTTTTTTTGCAAATATGATTTTGGCCAAACGCGAAAGGCATAAATTCTGCAAAATTGTCACTTGTGGTCATTTTTTATGTTATCTCAATTGTTGCCCCCAGATTGTACAAAAATGCCAAATCAGACATCCAGTTTAACTACTCTGCATCTAGCGTGTCTATTCATGTGTAAAATAATTGTCTGGGACTCACTGTTTAGTGGTAGGACACAAACAAGTTGTTAGGAACATTTCTTCGTAAATTTGTTTTTCACTTTTATCTTATCTATTTTTCTGTCACCAACGAGCTCCAAAGTGTCCAATTTATCATCTAGAGTATCTCGTCAAGTGTGAAATGATAGACTGAGACTAAATTGGCAACTTTTTGCAAAAATATGATTTTGGCCAAACGCGAAAGGCATAAATTCTGCAAAAATGTCACTTGTGTTCATTTTTATGTTATCTCAATTGTTGCCCCCAGATTGTACCAAAATGCCAAATCAGACATTCAGTTTACCTACTCTGCATCTAGCGTGTCTATTCATGTGTAAAATAATTGTCTGGGACTCAATGTTTAGTTGTAGGACACAAACAAGTTGTAAGGAACATTTCTTCGTAAAATTTGTTTTTCACTTTTATCTTATCTATTTTTCTGTCACCAACGAGCTCCAAAGTGTCCAATTTATCATCTGGAGTATCTCGTCAAGTGTGAAATGATAGACTGAGACTAAATTGGCAACTTTTTTGCAAATATTTTTTTGGCCAAACGCGAAAGGCATAAATTCTGGAAAAATGTCACTTGTGGTCATTTTTATGTTATCTCAATTGTTGCCCCCTGATTGTACCAAAATGCCAAATCAGACATTCAGTTTACCTACTCTGCATCTAGCGTGTCTATTCATGTGTAAAATAATTGTCTGGGACTCAATGTTTAGTGGTAGGACACAAACAAGTTGTTAGGAACAATTCTTCGTAAAATTTGTTTTTCACTTTTATCTTATCTATTTTTCTGTCACCAACGAGCTCCAAAGTGTCCAATTTATCATCTAGAGTATCTCGTCAAGTGTGAAATGATAGACTGAGACTAAATTGGCAACTTTTTGGAAAATATTATTTTGGCCAAACGCGTAAGGCATAAATTCTGAAAATTGTCACTTGTGGTCATTTTTATGTTATCTCAATTGTTGCCCCCAGATTGTACAAAATGCCAAATCAGACATTCAGTTTAACTACTCTGCATCTAGCGTGTCTATTCATGTGTAAAATAATTGTCTGGGACTCAATGTTTAGTGGTAGGACACAAACAAGTTGTTAGGAACAATTCTTCGTAAAATTTGTTTTTCACTTTTATCTTATCTATTTTTCTGTCACCAACGAGCTCCAAAGTGTCCAATTTATCATCTAGAGTATCTCGTCAAGTGTGAAATGATAGACTGAGACTAAATTGGCAACTTTTTTGAAAATATTTTTTTGGCCAAACGCGAAAGGCATAAATTCTGCAAAATTGTCACTTGTGGTCATTTTTATGTTATCTCAATTGTTGCCCCCAGATTGTACCAAAATGCCAAATCAGACATTCAGTTTTACCTACTCTGCATCTAGCGTGTCTATTCATGTGTAAAATAATTGTCTGGGACTCACTGTTTAGTGGTAGGACACAAACAAGTTGTTAGGAACAATTTCTTCGTAAAATTTGTTTTTCACTTTTATCTTATCTATTTTTCTGTCACCTATGAGCTCCAAAGTGTCCAATTTCTCATCTAGAGTATCTCGTCAAGTGTGAAATGATAGACTGAGACTAAATTGGCAACTTTTTTGCAAATATTATTTCGGCCAAACGCGTAAGGTATAAATTCTGCAAAATTGTCACTTGTGGTCATTTTTTATGTTATCTCAATTGTTGCCCCCAGATTGTACCAAAATGCCAAATCAGACATCCAGTTTAACTACTCTGCATCTAGCGTGTCTATTCATGTGTAAAATAATTGTCTGGGACTCACTGTTTAGTGGTAGGACACAAACAAGTTGTTAGGAACAATTTCTTCGTAAAATTTGTTTTTTCACTTTTATCTTATCTATTTTTCTGTCACCTATGAGCTCCAAAGTGTCCAATTTATCATCTAGAGTATCTCGTCAAGTGTGAAATGATAGACTGAGACTAAATTGGCAACTTTTTGCAAATATGATTTTGGCCAAACGCGAAAGGCATAAATTCTGGAAAAATTGTCACTTGTGGTCATTTTTATGTTATCTCAATTGTTGCCCCCAGATTGTACCAAAATGCCAAATCAGACATTCAGTTTACCTACTCTGCATCTAGCGTGTCTATTCATGTGTAAAATAATTGTCTGGGACTCAATGTTTAGTGGTAGGACACAAACAAGTTGTTAGGAACATTTCTTCGTAAAATTTGAATTTTTTTTCACTTTTATCTTATCTATTTTTCTGTCACCAATGAGCTCCAAAGTGTCCAATTTATCATCTAGAGTATCTCGTCAAGTGTGAAATGATAGACTGAGACTAAATTGGCAACTTTTGCAAATATTATTTTGGCCAAACGCGTAAGGCATAAATTCTGCAAAATTGTCACTTGTGGTCATTTTTTATGTTATCTCAATTGTTGCCCCCAGATTGTACCAAAAATGCCAAATCAGACATCCAGTTTTAACTACTCTGCATCTAGCGTGTCTATTCATGTGTAAAATAATTGTCTGGGACTCACTGTTTAGTGGTAGGACACAAACAAGTTGTTAGGAACAATTTCTTCGTAAAATTTGTTTTTCACTTTTATCTTATCTATTTTTCTGTCACCTATGAGCTCCAAAGTGTCCAATTTCTCATCTAGAGTATCTCGTCAAGTGTGAAATGATAGACTGAGACTAAATTGGCAACTTTTTTGCAAATATATTTTGGCCAAACGCGAAAGGCATAAATTCTGGAAAAATGTCACTTGTGGTCATTTTTATGTTATCTCAATTGTTGCCCCCAGATTGTACAAAAATGCCAAATCAGACATTCAGTTTACCTACTCTGCATCTAGCGTGTCTATTCATGTGTAAAATAATTGTCTGGGACTCAATGTTTAGTGGTAGGACACAAACAAGTTGTTAGGAACAATTTCTTCGTAAAATTTGTTTTTCACTTTTATCTTATCTATTTTTCTGTCACCAACGAGCTCCAAAGTGTCCAATTTATCATCTAGAGTATCTCGTCAAGTGTGAAATGATAGACTGAGACTAAATTGGCAACTTTTTTGCAAATATTATTTTGGCCAAACGCGAAAGGCATAAATTCTGCAAAATTGTCACTTGTGGTCATTTTTATGTTATCTCAATTGTTGCCCCCAGATTGTACAAAAATGCCAAATCAGACATCCAGTTTAACTACTCTGCATCTAGCGTGTCTATTCATGTGTAAAATAATTGTCTGGGACTCACTGTTTAGTGGTAGGACACAAACAAGTTGTTAGGAACATTTCTTCGTAAAATTTGTTTTTCACTTTTATCTTATCTATTTTTCTGTCACCAACGAGCTCCAAAGTGTCCAATTTATCATCTAGAGTATCTCGTCAAGTGTGAAATGATAGACTGAGACTAAATTGGCAACTTTTTGGAAAATATGATTTTGGCCAAACGCGAAAGGCATAAATTCTGGAAAAATGTCACTTGTGGTCATTTTTATGTTATCTCAATTGTTGCCCCCAGATTGTACAAAAATGCCAAATCAGACATTCAGTTTACTACTCTGCATCTAGCGTGTCTATTCATGTGTAAAATAATTGTCTGGGACTCACTGTTTAGTGGTAGGACACAAACAAGTTGTTAGGAACATTTCTTCGTAAAATTTGTTTTTCACTTTTATCTTATCTATTTATCTGTCACCAACGAGCTCCAAAGTGTGCAATTTATCATCTAGAGTATCTCGTCAAGTGTGAAATGATAGACTGAGACTAAATTGGCAACTTTTTTGCAAATATTTTTTTGGCCATACGCGAAAGGCATAAATTCTGGAAAAATGTCACTTGTGTTCATTTTTATGTTATCTCAATTGTTGCCCCCAGATTGTACAAAATGCTAAATCAGACATTCAGTTTAACTACTCTGCATCTAGCGTGTCTATTCATGTGTAAAATAATTGTCTGGGACTCAATGTTTAGTGGTAGGACACAAACAAGTTGTTAGGAACAATTCTTAATAAAAGATTTTTTCACTTTTATCTTATCTATTTATCTGTCACCAACGAGCTCCAAAGTGTCCAATTTATCATCTAGAGTATCTCGTCAAGTGTGAAATGATAGACTGAGACTAAATTGGCAACTTTTTTGCAAATATGATTTTGGCGAAAGGCATAAATTCTGGAAAAACGCGTCATTTTTAAGTTATCTCATAAATTCTGATTGTAAAAATGTCACTTGTGGTCATGTTTTTATGTTATCTCAATGTTTGTTAGGCCCCCAGATTGTACACAAACAAGTTCCAAACTACTTTCTTCGTAACCATTTCATTTTTCACTTTTATCTTATCTATTTTTCTGTCACCTAGAGCTCCAAAGTGTCCAATTTTCATCTATCTATCGTCAAGTGTGAAATGATAGACTGAGACTAAATTGGCAACTTTTTGGAAAATATGATTTTGGCCAAACGCGAAAAGCATATAAATTCTGGTCTGTCACTTGTGGTCATTTTTATGTTATCTCAATTGTTGCCCCCCAGATTGTACAAAAATGCCCAATCAGACATCCAGTTTAAACTACTCTGCATCTAGCGTGTCTATTCATGTGTAAAATAATTGTCTGGGACTCCAATGTTTAGTGGTAGGACACAAACAAGTTGTTAGGAACAATTCTTCGTAAAATTTGTTTTTCACTTTTATCTTATCTATTTTTCTGTCACCAACGAGCTCCAAAGTGTCCAATTTATCATCTAGAGTATCTCGTCAGTGTGAAATGATAGACTGAGACTAAATTGGCACTTTTTTTTTGGAAAATATTATTTTGGCCAAAACGCGAAAGGCATAAATTCTGGAAAAATGTCACTTGTGGTCATTTTTATGTTATCTCAATTGTTGCCCCCAGATTGTACCAAAATGCCAAATCAGACATTCAGTTTACCTACTCTGCATCTAGCGTGTCTATTCATGTGTAAAAATAATTGTCTGGGACTCACTGTTTAGTGGTAGGACACAAACAAGTTGTTAGGAACATTTCTTCGTAAAATTTGTTTTTTTTCACTTTTATCTTATCTATTTTTCTGTCACCTATGAGCTCCAAAGTGTCCAATTTATCATCTAGAGTATCTCGTCAAGTGTGAAATGATAGACTGAGACTAAATTGGCAAACTTTTTTGAAAATATTATTTTTGGCCAAACGCGTAAGGCATAAATTCTGCAAAATTGTCACTTGTGGTCATTTTTATGTTATCTCAATTGTTGCCCCCAGATTGTACAAAAATGCCAAATCAGACATTCAGTTTAACTACTCTGCATCTAGCGTGTCTATTCATGTGTAAAATAATTGTCTGGGACTCAATGTTTAGTGGTAGGACACAAACAAGTTGTTAGGAACATTTCTTCGTAAAATTTGCTTGTTTTTTTTCACTTTTTATCTTATCTATTTTTCTGTCACCCATGAGCTCCAAAGTGTCCAATTTATCATCTAGAGTATCTCGTCAAGTGTGAAATGATAGACTGAGACTAAATTGGCAACTTTTTGAAAATATTTTTTTTGGCCAAACGCGTAAGGCATAAATTCTGGAAAATTGTCACTTGTGGTCTTTTTTTTATGTTATCTCAATTGTTGCCCCCAGATTGTACCAAAATGCCAATCAGACATTCAGTTTAACCTACTCTGCATCTAGCGTGTCTATTCATGTGTAAAATAATTGTCTGGGACTCACTGTTTAGTGGTAGGACACAAAACAAGTTGTTAGGAAACATTTCTTCGTAAAATTGTTTTTCACTTTTTATCTTATCTATTTTTTCTGTCACCAACGAGCTCCAAAGTGTCCAATTTATCATCTAGAGTATCTCGTCAAGTGTGAAATGATAGACTGAGACTAAATTGGCAACTTTTTTTGCAAATATTGATTTTGGCCAAACGCGTAAGGCATAAATTCTGCAAAATTGTCACTTGTGGTCATTTTTATTATTTATCTCAATTGTTGCCCCCAGATTGTACCAAAAATGCCAAATCAGACATCCAGTTTAACTACTCTGCATCTAGCGTGTCTATTCATGTGTAAAATAATTGTCTGGGACTCACTGTTTAGTGGTAGGACACAAACAAGTTGTTAGGAAACATTTCTTCGTAAAATTTGTTTTTTCACTTTTTATCTTATCTATTTTTCTGTCACCTATGAGCTCCAAAGTGTCCAATTTATCATCTAGAGTATCTCGTCAAGTGTGAAATGATAGACTGAGACTAAATTGGCAACTTTTTTGGAAAATATGATTTTGGCCAAACGCGAAAGGCATAAATTCTGGAAAAAATGTCACTTGTGGTCATTTTTATGTTATCTCAATTGTTGCCCCCAGATTGTACCAAAATGCCAAATCAGACATCCAGTTTACCTACTCTGCATCTAGCGTGTCTATTCATGTGTAAAATAATTGTCTGGGACTCAATGTTTAGTGGTAGGACACAAACAAGTTGTTAGGAACTTTCTTCGTAAAATTTTTGTTTTTTTCACTTTTATCTTATATATTTTTTTCATGTTTAGTGGTAGGGGGGACACAAACAATTTGTTTAGAACAATTTCTTCGTAAACGTTTGGTTTTTCACTTCTTTATCTTATCGATGTTTTCTGGTCACATACGAGCTCCAAAGTGTCCCAATTTCTCATCTAGAGGAATCTCGTCAAGTGTGGAATGATAGACTGAGACTAAATTGCACTTTTTGGAAAAAATGATTTGGTCCACAAACGCGTAAGGCATAAATTTCCTGCGAAATGATAGACAGGGAATAAAATTTGGGAATTTTTGGGAAATATTTTTTTATCAAACGCGTAAAAGGGATAAATTTTGGGGAAAAATTTTCAATTTTTGGGATTTTATGTTATCTCAAAATTTTTCCCCAAGATTTTTACAAAAATGCAAAATCAGACATCCAGTTTTTAATACTCGGGATAA